>JASCZW010006408.1:0-97152 GCA_034211315.2 Aedes japonicus | reverse complement strand
GTTCAGATTATTTCTAAATCGTTTAGCATGACGCCTATCGACTTGAAGTTTCGTATGGGATTTTGACTTGGGAACTTTGATGGGAAAATAATTATTTTTAGTTTTTATCCAAAAAAACCGTACTTACACACTCCATTTTTTTTACAGAATTCTCAACAGTTGAGCGTTCGGTAATCCTATCTAACAGATTTTGGTGAAGTTTTACCGAAATCCGGTATTTTTTTTACAGATAATAATTTGAGTTGATTATAACGACAAAGAATCTTCATTAGGGCCTAACTGACAAACGTAAACAATGGCTTTTACCGCGAACTGGCCTTTACCGCGAACTCGGCATTGAAAACTAGTCTAATCAATCCGTCGCGGTCATTTCGAAGAGGAAGAATTTCTCTATCGAAAAAATTGAGGCTTACATGGGTAGCCTTTATTGCCAGAAAGTGTACGGAAGAAGCTATTGTACGTTTGTCAGTTAGGCACTAATGAAAAATCTTGTTGATAAGACTGTTTGATGTTTCAAGTGCTGCTGTTTGTACACTGAACCCAAACATCACTCCTTTTATCGAATGAATCCTCCGTCGGTTGATATCGAAACATGGAAATCGCATTTTCGTATGATAGATGCAGGTGAAGGACGATTTTCTAGAAACCAGATGATTATCCTTCCAATGTTGACCAACTAATAATACGCGAAGTGAATTAACCTCCCGTTCAAATACGAATGGCCGCTGTATGAAAAATCGTCATCCCAAAATCGAATGCGTATTGCATTGGAAAAGCCCTATAACGAGAATCATTTGAAATGAGGATGACAAACATTCCATTTTACATCATTCGGTGAGAACCTATCAATCGCTATAAGAACTGGTACCATCACGAATAAAGGATCGAAACCCGCTCGATTTCTTATGGAGTCATGGATGTAGATTTCTCAGACTCCTTCAAATTTTGGGCTCCCGTTGCAAAGCCCTGCTCAACGGCTGTGAAAGGACAATAAAAATTAAAACCATGATTTGTTTCAAGAAACGATCGCATCATAAATCGCTAATGCTCTTCAATTTGGAAACAAACTATCATACTGTATTGGGTTGATTGTCTACTGAAACATGGATGATCGTCATGCAGGTTTAACCATAAGACAATCCGATTTTCGAAAGCTTTTCGTTAAAGGGCGGAATCGAATTACTTTTCAGACGATCTTGGGACGATGTTTGGGTTCAGTGTAGAATGATTTCACACTGCCAAGTGGCATCACTGTCTGAAAGTGGTTGGATTTGCTCCCGGCTGCCAGCAATTTCTACCCATCGAGATAAGAAGGCGCGCCAATGACGTCTATACTCGGAAAGGTCACGGCCCAACGCACTGCTTGCTTGTTATGGAACAAAAATAGACGTAAACATTGCTAAGTCGACTTGTTATGACATCAACACTATCAACTTTCTATGGGCGTGCCATGGGTTCGAGATGAAAACAATCTGGGTCGCGCTTAGTTCATTTATAAATGCTGAGTATGAGGTTGCTGCACCCAGTGCAAAAGAGTCTGCAAAATCAAAGGGTGTCATATTTTTTCTGGACGGTCTGTATCACTTTTTAAGAAAGATCACAAACGACGAGGTCAGGTTTCTACTCAGCCCCGAGTATGTTGAAAGATGAGCCCAGTTTCACGTACTCATCTTCAAATTGTTGATGTCTCTACCGTGCATAAACAAAGGGTCGCCCATTCTCAATACCTACCGCTGAAGCTTTGGAATACATGTTTTCATTGTCTTTACCGTAATCATGCCAGTTACCCATTAATGGGTAAATGTATTGTACCACTTTTTCACACGAAAAATGCGTAAAAATATATGGAAGAGGCTGAGGACTAAATTGGATAGCGAATGCTTCCAAAATCTGAAGGTACACGTTAATAATTTAATATTTTAATATAAAAATAGCTTCGATTTCGATTAGTAGAATCGTACTTCCGGTTATGTGTCACTCCCGGAGCGTAAAATTTGTTAAACAATCACAGAAATTCAGAAATGAAACAAAATCAATAAAATTATCAAGAAAAAAAAATGTTTTTATTTTATCATCACGAGAACATTTTATATTCGATGTTGTATAACATTTGCTAACTAACCGTGCGGAAAAGTGCTCATTGTTTGCGTGTTTTTACAAGTTTTATTGAATTAGGCTTAAATTTACCCACCATAAACTTTGAGGTACAGTTACTCAAATTTGAGTACTATGGCATATACTCAAATTTGGCTTCCTGCACGGAACTCCATTGGTAAGTTTTTGTACGTCGGTGCCAAATGGAACGTAATAATTTTGGAGTAGCTGTTATGTTTTCTCCTTTCCGGTAACGTATCGTTTAGAAAATCTGTGACAGGTGAGGTTTCGCACATTACTTACTGTTGTTTTTATTTTACTTGACTATAGTTCTATAGAACTCCTTAGGTGATCCTTTTGACTGAAGCATCACTATTGTATGCGTTACTGAAATTTTAGAGGTAGGAATACTGCTGTCATTTTTAAAATACCACAAAGTCTCAAACCATTTTCATAATAGAGAAATATTTGTTACTGCAGTGGACAGGAAACCTATTGTGCCAGTCACCCTTACAGCAATGATTTCGAGACAGGACGCTTGCTTTACGCAGAAGAAGGCGCAACTATCACCGAGTCGACTGGGAACTGTTCCAACGATATGTCGACTTGACTCTGTCATTTATGATACGCTCCCCGAGGCGGCGAACACATCGACCGACGGCTGCGTAACATCGGCGAAGCAATCGCCCGATCCATGAACAGCATGTTACCTTCTGTAAACCAGGTGAGTGATTCTCTGAATCTTGACAGGACGACCAAAGTATATTATCGGGATCCGTAACTCGATCGAACAATTTCAACGTTCCGGTCTATCTCACCTTAAGACCAATTCTGAACCGTCTTACTAAACTTATCAAGCCAGGATGATTGATCTCAGAAACCGGCATTTCGAATCAAAAATTCGCACTATCCCAGATTGCACAAAACCCTTTTTGGAAGATGACCAAAATCCTTAAAAAATAAGCCGAGGTGATTCCGCCACTTGGTCAGAATTCGGTTCCACTCTACCTTATCACCCCTGTTGAAAAGGCCGACACGCTAAGTGAACATTTTGTGAACACACACAGCCCTTGGCCAATCTATCGTGAGCCCACACGAGCCAACGGTTACGGAGACAATGTCTAGAATCGCCAAAACACCCATAGTTATCCCTGACGATAGTAGCATATCAGCTGATGAGGTGATAGCTGCCATCAAGCGAACAAAGAACATGAAAGCCGCAGGTGTCGACGAAGTCATCAACCTCGAGTTGAAAAACTTGAGTGTTGATTTCTTACGCCACCTTGCAGTGGTTTTTAACAGATGTTGGGAGCTTGGCTTCTTTCCATCAAGCTGGAAAATAGCCAAAGTTATCCTTATTCGCAAGCGCTAAAAGCTATCGCCCCATGAGCCTTTTGTCGACTATATCGAAGCTGTTCGAAAAGCTGATCCTCAGCCGTTTACTGGATTTTGCAAACCAGAATAACATCTTCCTTCAGGATCAATTTGGGTTCAGGAAAGGTCACTCTACTATCCACCGACTGACGCGAGTTACTAACATCCTCAAACGGAACAGGTCCGCTGGAAAGACATCTGCCATGGCATTGTTGGACGCCGAAAAGCATTATGGTCTGGTGTTCAAGCTGCATCGATACAACTTCCCGATCTATCTTGTTAAGATCATCAAGAACTATATATTGGACAGATCATTCAGGGTCTTTCTGAACAATTCCCGTTATGAAACGTTTAACGTTGATGCTGGTGTTCTCCAGGGTAGCCTCTCAGGCCCTATCCTGTTCAACATCTTCACGTCAGATATTCCTCCCCTAACGGGTGGTGGCATTTTGTCGATGTTTGCGGACGACACTTCCATCATCGCAAGGGTCGAGTGATCCGTGCTCTGTCTAGCAAACTTCAGGAGGGCCTCAATGTTCTGTCCAATTATTTCAACAGCTGGAAGAATTGTATCAATGCAGCTAAAACCCAGACGATTCTATTTCCGCATTCGAAGTCGCCTCGACTCATTCCACCACGAGATGTCAAAGTCCACCTCTGTAACACTCCGATCGATAGGTCCGGGGAAGTAGTCTACCTCGGTCTCACCCTAGATAGCAAGTTGTTGTTCCGAAAACATGTTGACAAAATATCGATCAAGTGTAGAACATTATTAAGATCTCTGTATCCGCTGATCAACAGAAAGTCCACTCTATCGACCAAGAATAAGCTTGCGGTTCATAAACAAATCATTCTCCCGTGGTCGAGTAGGGTTTGCCAATCTGGGAGAGTTGCACCAATTACCAACATCGGAAACTGAGGTTGTTCAGAACACCATCCTTCGGATGATTCTGAACTGTCCTTCGAGAACCAGAAATTTTGAGATCTAACGTCTGGCTGGTCTACAGACCCTCGGCGAGAGAAAACAGCTAATCATGGAAAGGTTCAGAGAATCCTGCTTGAGGTCGCCCCATCCGATCATCAGACAGCTGGTAAATTAAACTTAAGTTATTGTAGTTAGGTAGGTTATTAAATTCTTTAGATTAAATACATTCCCAAGACAGAAAAACATATTAAATGTAAAACAACACAAAACAAACCTAAAATTCTAAAACCATGAACTAAAGATGTAGAGCCCCTCTGGCTAACCAATTAAAATGATAAACAAAACGTAAATATTAAAACATGGAATAATGATACAATCCAGTAGTAGTAAAGGGCGATACGGTCAAAATTTGGTCAGTATCAACTTGACGTATTTCTTTCAATTTTGCATTTAAAAAACCTGAACACCCCTCATTTTGAAGGTGTGTGTGTGTAGAATGTTGCTCCTATTTTGATTTTGGAATTCACTCTTCAGTTGTCAAAATGCCGTCCAAGCAAGAAGAGCAGCGTATCAAAATTTTGCTCGCGCATCGCGAAAATCCGAGCTACTCGCACGCAAAGTTGGCAAAATCGCTAAAAGTTGCCAAATCAACCGTTACAAATGTAATTAAAGTGTTTGGGGAACGTTTGTCGACAGCCAGGAAGTCTGGATCGGGGGAAATCGAAAACCGGAAGCCGCTGAGACGACAAAGAGAGTTGCCGGTAGTTTCAAGCGAAACCCTAACCTATCTCTCGAGATGCCGCAAATAAGCTGGGTGTATCGTCTACAACCGTGCATCGAGCCAAAAAACGAGCCGGACTATCGACTTACAAGAGGTAGTGACTCCAAATCGCGATGATAAACAAAATACGACGGCCAAGCGCGATCCCGGAGGCTGTACACGACGATGCTGACGAAGTTTGACTGCGTGGTAATGGACGACGAAACCTACGTCAAAGCCGACTACAAGCAGCTTCCGGGACAGGAGTTTTTATACGGCAAAAGGAAGGGGAAAGGTAGCAGATATTTTCAAGCACACGAAACTGTCAAAGTTCGCAAAGAAATATCTGGTTTGGCAAACCATCTGTACCTGTGGCTTGAAAAGCAGCATTTTCATAGCTTCCGGGACTGTCAACCAAGAAATTTACGTGAAAGAGTGTTTGAATAAACGTCTGCTGCCTTTCCTGAAGAAACACGGTTGTTCCGTACTGTTTTGGCCGGATTTGGCATCTTGCCATTACGGTAAAAGGCCATGGAGTGGTACGCCGCCAACAACGTGCAGGTGGTTCCCAAGGACAAGAACCCTCCCAGCACGCCAGAGCTCCGCCCAATTGAGAAATACTGGGCTATTGTCAAGCGGAACCTAAAGAAGACCAAAAAAACTGCTAAGGACGAGCAGCAGTTCAAGGCAAACTGGCTTTCTGCGGCGAAGAAGGTGGACAAGGTGGCTGTACAAAATCTGATGGCAGGGGTCAAGCGTAAGGCCCGGCAATTCAGTTTGGAAAAGCGGAAGCCTAACTGAATATTTTTCCTGAATTTTATACTAATTGAACTTGAAAAAGAAATTTAATTTGATTTTTTAAATAAACGATTTCACCGATTTACACGCGTTTTCCCTTGACCAAATTTTGACCGTATCACCCTTTAGCAGTCCGGAGCGAAGGAAGAGCGGCTTTGACATCCCCTTCTCGCTGGTTATCAACCACAGCAGCACCTTCTTGGGCAACTTCGTGGGGGAAGTAAAATACGAAGAGCCCTGCCAGTCGTTGTCATCCGGGAATAGGTCTCGTCGCTATTCGCCGGGACAATCGAGTTTACCATCTTATTCAGCCGCTGCCGCTGCATCATTTCCTACGGCTCCGAAACCAGTGGACGCAACTTCCGCTTCTGACATGTATGTTTAGGTTCGGGTAGTTTTCACTGTTTGGCAGGTTGAACCGACCCTCCGGCCGAAGCGCACGCAGCAGTGCAGCCACTTTCCCTCGGTCTTCCTCTTCAGCATCCATTGGAGCAACTTGTCGCTCAGGGTCATCGGTCGTACACAACCGGGTAATTGTGCCAAGATGTTTTAGATGCGGAACGGAGCGTATCCGGCGTCCACAAAGTGCCCGCACGATGTCCGTTTTTGATGCAGACGGGTTCTTCGAACGCGCACACTTCTGAACGGAATTGTTTAACTGTTCGACTGATAGAGCTTTCAATTTTTGTCTGCTGACTCATGGGTTACTTTGATTGATGCTGCATGGGTAGTTTCGTCAGTGCGAGTGAAGGTAAACCTGGGGTGCACGACACATCTAAATCAGATTCAAGACGATCGAAAAATCTACGCTAGCGAATCAATTTTTCAAAAAATCTAGTTTCAGCTTGTGAATCTTAATCCATCAACTTGCATCTTGCTGCATCTCTTTGCAGTAAATCTGTAAAATCTTCATCGAAATCTTTAAAATCTTCATTCTATTTACTAAGCGTGCGCACATCGCACAAAAGCAAAACAAAAAAATCCTGCATCTGGGATAGAGTCGCGCCCCCTGAGGTAAACCAATGAAAAATCGGCAATAATTGTCCATCTTTTTAAATGCAAACGTTATCAATCAAATGTTTCTTGAATCGATCGATGTTGAATCATAGAACCCCAAACAAAGTTGTCGAGTGGGTGAAGATGAAGGCCATTCTTCGCTTGTGATTATAGCGGGCAAATTTTCCGCGCACCGCGCTTGTGTCTTCTTTGCCTTGTGAACTGGAGCTGAGTTCTGTTGGAAACAATATGGTGTATACAGCGTTGAAGCATGAGGAAGCAGACACATTTCCTTCCTAACTAAATCAGGTGACAGTATTCCGCATTCCCACTACGTCGACCTTGAGAAACAGTTCTGAGTTAGTACCGGCCAATCGTTGCACATAGCACCTATATTTAGATTAATAACTGTGGAAGTGCATCCAACACAATAAGTTTAGAGACGCCGGTTTTAGTAATTTTGTTACATTTTTAGTTTTCTCTATGCTTTCATAATCCAGGTGCTTCTTCGCCCCATCTATTTTGCTATTTACTCTGCTGAAAAACTTCCAAAATTTACCCTTAAGGAACTACTTTTCCCATCATATGTTACAAGCTGGGATGAGCTGGGATTCGATTCTGCATGTCGTAGCGGATTTATGTTTGGCTTTATTTGAATCTTGCCAGTTTTGAATGTTTGTTGCGATCATTGGATTGCACTTTGCTATGTCCAATACTTATCTTCTAAATTTTGTTATGGATGTAGGTTGATCTTCTTTATTACTTTATTATATAATTCAATGTTGTTTCAAAATACGCATTCAAACTGGTCATTACTGCTTTAATTGATATTGGTATGATGGAAAATTCACATTACATCCAGCAGTGAAATGTTTGTTATTAATTAAACGACAACCTTGAAGCTCTTTATTCGGACAGATCCACATCCCCATGAAAGTAAGCCGAAGAAGAGTTTTGAAGCTTTTTAGTTCCGTATTTGGATTATTGAAAGTCCAAAAATATTCCGGCAATCAAAACTTCGCGGTTTCCAGAATTCCGGTTCTCTGATGACCTGTAACTTATGTTGTCCTTTGCGTTCTGCGAAAGACCGCGGGAATTACTGATCCTCATAGGCTCAGATTGCATTGAGTACTAACGCACCTTGATATAGGATACCTACCTATGATGAAATTATTGTGCTTGATTACTTTAATAAATTTATTTCACATTGTATTGCTCTTACGCTGGCATCAGAGCGTCGAGTCGATCTAACGCCAGTGAATATAACTCACTGGTGTTAAGATTAAAACAGATTAAAGTAATGCCCTGTTAGAATAAGTTATATAATTAGCTAAACGCTACAATTTGACCATACACTATATTCAGAAATTCAGCTGCTGAAACAGGCTATCGGTAAATAAATCCAACTGAATCAAAATGACCATTTACTGAACTGATTGGATTATAAATTCTGACAACTTGAGAGATGTTCACATAATCCTCCAAATTTCTAACAAATCAATCAGCTGTATATAGTCTGGTAATCGAACGCGGCAAACAGCTATTTCTAATAGAATCTTTCGATCTGGAGTATTGCGTAACAATTAAACCGTGGTTGTAATTCTTTAAATAAAATTCCCTCAGTATACATCGATGATACTAATAGTTAAAGGCACTACCCCATGAGCTGTAGTACATCTCATAAAACCCGCGTCGATAGCAACTACTCCATACATTATACATGCCGGCCAAATTCCACCTATTTGATATTCACAATCATTTCTCACCTGATTCACCGTGACAGCCATATCAATTTGCGTTCCAGCCGACTAGTGATTTTGCGGCCTACGAGATTGTACAATATGCCTTCTCCTTCGAACGAGCACTTTCTTCAGTCGGAAAGACGTTATAACTTTCTTCACGCGAGGCGACCAATCTGAAAAACGAATTGAAAACTGTTAATTTATCGACAAAAAAATTGAGGGCACGTGCTAGTTGCAAAACCCGATCAGGTGCGAAGAAGCAGCTTCGCGACGATACTATCGGAAAGGCAATGTCTGTTAACTTTTGTTCTTCTCTTGCGGCACTGGATCCTAATGCGAAATTTCGTTACGAAATAGGGCAAGGATGGTCAGGGAAAGTGCGGAGTACATCGTCGGTGCGTGGGAAATGTAATTATGTAATTCCGAATGAAACTAGTAAAAGAGAACGGCGGAGTCTGTATGGAACATATCCGCAAATACACAACCCTCTGGGATAGGCCAGATTGGCAGAACATGGAAACTGCTTTTAGGTGCTATTTTTAAATGGGTTTTAAAACGCTCTGCGTCATAGGAGATGGATGGCGATATCAACAGAAATTGATTTCGCGAAGGCCGTCTATTGAAACGAAATAATTGTTTCGGGTTTACCAGATATTACTCACCTCTAAATTTAAATGATCCACCTTTTGTCACTTTCTAACAGAATTGGCAGCGAGTTAATATTTAGGAAAAGTTAGTTATGCATTTAGATATACAACGGTAGTGTCAGGTGCAACTGCGAAGGTAAACAACAATTTCCTACGCCAACGGAACCTTCGCAGTAGTGCAACTCCACTCAACAGATCTAACCGGACTGAGCGAACGAGTCCGTGTGTTGGAATGCCAGAGCAACACTGGCACTTAGTGATGTCCTAATGTTATTCGATTAGTCGATCAATGAATACATTGAATCAATCAATGTTGCAGCATACATCCTATCGAACGTTTACTTATAGGACAGTTACAGTTAGGATTATCTCTGAGAGTCTAAGTGATTTTGTCAGTTGGTGAAGTCGCAAAAGTCACTCGCTGTACGTGACTCTTCAGAGCCAATCAAATGGAGAATCAAGTCACTGCGCCCGAATAAAAAGTATTATAAATTTACAACTAAATGTATTGTAAGCATACAATAAAATCAATAGTATGTACAATTGATGGTATTGATTCGTGACGATAAGATAACATTAGGACTTACTGCTTCTACAATAGAATCTTTTGTAAATCAAGAAAGAATGAGGGGGTTGTTATGTATCTTAACAATAAAAAATATCACCTTTTCATGAGCAAATTTGAGTTGGTAACTATAAATGTATTGTTTCACAATTGTTGAAAATTCTAACAGATGAGATGTATAGTAGATCTATTGAATGGTACAGTGTGCACTTTGTTGTCTGATACATGAACAATAAAATTCATGGTCGGCAATAAATTTTTTTGTTATTGTATATTACTAAATTGTAATTGTATTGTTATTTTTATCCGAGCGTTACAGTAGACGAATCCAGGTTGAAAAAGAAGAAGACATTGAGTTGTGATTGATATGACAGCTCCCATGTAGAAAGTATAGGACGAACATTTTACAATACAAGCTGAAACATGCATTATAGTCCTAAGTAACATTGGGAGACTATCTTTGTCGAGATTCTCTTTGCGTTCCTACGGCTATGTAAAACAATGTTCAAGTATTTTAGAAACACTTTACGGTTATACAAAGTGTAATTAAGGATCCAATACGTCTAAAACATCAGCGAATCGTTTAATAGACAAACAATTAGTGAAAGAGAAAGTCGATGAAGAGAATCTCTCAATGATACTTAGGACCTAATGCATTGTTCAGTTTGAATGGCTCTCGCGTTAAAGTATGGGACGAACATAATACAATACATTCAAATGAATTTTTATTAAAGCAGTATGTTCGCAGAAAAATCCAAAGCTGCAAAATAAGTGCATTATTTTTATTTTATTTTTATTTTACCGAAATTGTCTTTATTGAGAACATACAACAAACCGATTTTAATTAGAATATCATTTGATATTTTTTAGAAGCATTCAAAATGTTCGTCTTTATACTTTAACGTAAGGGAGCTGTCAGGTTTAAAACCATAGCAGAGTCTTTCTTTCTTTTTTCTATCACGATATCTTTCATCTCACCACGAAGAAATTTTTGAAAAATTTGATTTCAGGCTTTTGACCGAACAGGCGAACAAAAAAAATACAGGCACCACTATCGACACCGCTTGTTGGCACCGTTGTAAACAATTTAGACAAAAGGCCCAGGCAACAACTGTAAACAATGACACTAGCGTATTTTTCTGGTTCGGCTTGCTCCCACGAACCAAACAGTAACAGAAATAGATACAAGGAGTTATAACTTCCCATTGGTAGGGGATGTAGATGTTAGCAACCTGGCATTTCTAGGAAACTTACGTTTTAAGTCAATGTTTACAAATGTTACTTTCGACCTTTTGACGATTTTGTCTAGAATTAATGTTTTCTTTCACTGTTCAAGCTGCTTTCAGTGGAGTATGCGTGTGTTCACCGTCTGTCATTTAGGTTGAGAAGATGTGAGCTGTTTTGAAATTTCGAAGAACCCAGTGGGATTGAATTTAACAGTTTGACCACAGTAACCGGAAGCGCGCTGATTTCGGTCGGCTATCTGAATAATTTAAAAATTTCAGGGTTCTTTCAACAATCTTGTGGCATGTTGGTTTTGTATAGAGCTCGAATGTGGCTATGAAAATCGATTAATTATTTTATGATACAATACACAAAGCTTTTCTTGGCGTTCAGAAGCTTAATGCTTACCTTAAAAGTAACCAATAGTATGTAAAAAAAATACTCAACGTTGAGTTCTGTCAAGTGATGTTACTAGTTTTGTGAATTTAAACATTGATGTAGGTTGAATTCACCAATTTTGTCAGTAATGATTGATATACTCAAACTGAATTATTTTTTGTGTTAGAATGTTTTATTCCAATTTTATATATGTTAATTGGCTGGTTTGTTTTCATCGCGAACTACAACATCGTCAATTAGTAAATTAAACCAGTCCTCTTATTTGATCTTAATTTATCAAGAATGTTTGAAACCTAGAAAGTGTGAGCTGTTTGGTGCAATATCTGTAACTAGAAATGAGAAGAAAAATTAATATTTTCAGACATCCTATGAATCACATGTTAGGGTTATCAAGAAAAAAAAAACTATCCCATACGTGTATTCTTCTGGGGTTTCCCAGTGATATTCGTAGTTCCTGTTGATTGAAATGTAATCAAACGTGTAGGATATAATCTTATTCACCCTTTTTCTTTTCCTCTTGTCCAAACATATGTACGGACTTGAAAAATTTTACAGTATTCGGTAATTTTTTACCGAACTTTCCACCGCTGAACTTTCGGTAATCCGGTTACCAGATTTCCAGGTGAAATTCTACAGTACTCCGGTAAAAAAATACCGGATTTTGTCAAATTTACCGAAATCCGTTAAATCTGACTACCGAACTGTTCAGCTGTTGAACGTTCGGTAAAAAATTACGAATTCTGTAAGTTTCCTAGAGTGATATGTTTTTTGTTTGTTTATTTAACAGAACAGAACCAATCTTTTCCTCGAGCAAACTTTTCTACTTTTATGTTTCGTACAGATACACAGCCAAGCATTTTCCAGTGGCAAACAGCGTATCTTTCTAATAGGTTAATCATCCTTTTTTCCCATGGCACATAGCCCACGTCGCATTTTAGTAAACATCCTATCTGTAAACAAAAATAAGCTCACAGCCATTCTTGTAGTCACACAGACATCATTTCTCATGGATAAAGATATTCTAGTACCCAGCCATCACTGAAGGTATACAGATGGCAAATACACAAAAATGACTCGGTTTTTTTTTCATTGGGGCGAGATCTAACATTGAGAGATTCTCTCCGGGTTCACTCTCTTTCATTCATTACAACGCCATTTATAACGCTTTCGAGGCATTCGTTAGTTCAGATCGAAAACACAACAGTGCTGGTCAAACGGCGAAGCAGCGAAAGAAAAAACGCAACAACCCGATTATTTTCGGGTCCTCAACTCTAAACAGATTATCCGCGCACATCAGCATCCTTTTACACAACAGAACTTAACTCAATCCTCTTTCGCCAATTTATGTCAGATTTGAGAATAATACGCGATCAGACATTACACGCCGTTCTTTTCTGCAACTTATACTGTGATAGGTGACTATCGCAGTATCAGCATCTATACATCTGGTTTCACTGAAAATAGTACGCGGCTGATATCAGATATACCTATCGGTAATATAGGTTATGTGAATACGGAAAACGAGGTGTTAGAATATTAAAATCTTTATGCCGCTTGCTATGCAGTTTTGGATTTTTCTTCCATCACACAACAAACCGTTTTTTATTAAAATTTCATTTGAATATATAAGAAGCATTTTTATAATGTTCCCACCAGGAATTTGATGTCGTCGATTTTGCCATTGTTGGGGGTTAGGATGACTGGCCTTCTTTTGCAGCATCCGGGGTACCGACTATTGATGCATGGTAAAAATACCATTAAAAACTCGTTGATGCAACATGTGCCATGTTGTGTCGGAATCAGTCCACTCGTTACTTCATGATCGTAGCCAAGAATGCGCATGAACGTGATGAATTCGTCTATTTTCGTGGTTGTCGTAACCATATACTTCTGCAATAGTCACGCCCGACCATGAACTAAAGTGTCGGTATAGCGATAGTAATTTTTCTCAGTAGCATACTTCTAGCATGGGGTTGTCAGAACACATCACCACTACGGTGTCTCCGTCATTTTGCATACCTGGATTCGTCTATGTCGCTCCGTTACAGCGCTGCCGTTTGTGCCTCCGATGGGTTTTCTAGCACTGTCATGTCATTTTTAAGTGTTATAAAGTCTCAGTCACATTTGTATAATGACAAATATTTGTCAATGCAGTGGACAGAAACCTGTCATTGTGTCAGTAACGTTAAACGCAATTCAAACGGAACTTTCGTTGGTATTCCGATTAAAAGTGTTCGTGATAGTGTGGATGTTGCAGCAGATGATACCAATGCTGAATTTTGCCATGAAGTCTGCAGCCAGGGAATACCACACGCCGATCTTCTATAGCTCCGTTTCTTTTCGGAAGATTTGACGGAACTATTTAGAGCCGCCACGGAAAACTGTAATCCTCTGCCAGCCCTTAATGTGAAACGTTCGTAGATAAAGACAGTTGAGCGCTGCAGTTGCTCACAAAGCGAAAGCTGAAGATTGGCAGCTCAATGCCGTGTCAAAGACGTTGCTTGCCGGAATCCAGAGAAAAGAACAGAGTTTGGATAAAGTTTGGCTAAAACTGACTGGTAATTCCAGAAAGAACTTCGAATTTGACAACATTTGGTTAAAGATCACTCTTCCTGTCACAAATACGACGATGGAGCGAGGATTTTCAATAGATGAAAAATGGTTGATGGTGAACCGAACTGAAAGAGTTTGTTAGCTCAGACAATTGTCTACGAACTGTCAACGAAATCCACGAAGTCCTTGATACAATATGCACGCAACGCACGTGCATCATATTGTACTCGAAAACCTCGAATGCTTTACTATTTTTCTTCGATGTTTATGCTTGTAGAGACTTGAAAGATCAATGACTTACATGGAGCGATCTTTGTTCTCGTTTGTGAATCAGAGACCAAAGCTGGTATCGTTATTTTCCCTAAAAGCAAGTAAAATTTCCAGATTGAACCATTTCCTCAGAAACTTCAAAATATCGTTGGAAAATGCGGGTGCTAAAATTGGATGTGTGACACCCTGTTGATTACACGCCAGTAAAAAGCCAGCAATTTGCTTCAAGAACGCGTGTTCTTTCTGTTGTTGTCGGTGTAATACGATATTTTTGGCTGAAAAATTTGACAATTTAATAATCAATGTACAGACCTTATGTGATCGAAATTTCGTGTTGATAGAATTAATGAGATTTGGAGTTATCATAATATATGTGAAAAGCAGTCATGTTTGGACAAGAGCAGTTTCAAAAAAATCCGTAGTTCTGTGAAGAGTCTAGCTAGCATGTTAAAAAATTCTCTGTAGCTTAAGCAAAAGTATAGAAAATAATGTGGACAAGACATGAACTTCATTTATTCAATCAATGGTACGAACTACAGCTGGCGTCAAAGTTGACGCACCAACATCGAGCATTGTCCCTTTTTCGCCGGTGCTGACCTTGCTGACAATATCGGTGCAAAAAAAAAAGCCGGTGGGTAATTCATCTTGCTAATACACACGCGTTGTGCTGCGCGATAAATATCCACAAATAACTGAGTGTAAACCACGAAGAACTTTGAAGATAGCATGGGATCTCAGTATGGATTGGTTTGCTGAAAAATTGCGTTTCTTACAGTGCTGTACATTGTATTATTAATAAAATTCAACTTGGCTTTTTTATGCACCGATATTTCAGCAAAGTCAGTATCGGTGAAAAAAATGCTCATGTTGGTGCAGTCAATCTGGACGCCAGCTGTAGTCAAACCACTGATAAATAGTTCAAATTTTATCCAGTCATTTTATCAAGCATCGAGAAATTTTAATATGCTACCTAAGCTGCTGCAGAAATACGGATTTTCAAATACTGTGTCCAAAAATGACTTTTTCACATTTGCTATGATAACTTGGATTTATAAATTTCATCAACATGAAATTTTGATCATTAAAATATATACATTGTTTATAATGTTGTTACAATTTTCAGCCAAATATCTAACGGCAACAGTTACAGGAGGTTGAACATGGAGTTTTTTGCAAACAAAATTTTGCTCGGCTTTTATTTTGCTACTGAGTGTACTGAAAAATACTGTCATTGAGTTTATGAGATAATGCATAGCCTAAATTTGGTAAAAATGCGTGATGTAGATCCCCAAAAACAATAATTCACAACAGCAACAAATCACAGTGGAAAAGCAAAGTGGAATATTTATTTTCGGTAATCGGTATAGTTTTCAAAAGGTTTCGGCTGAAAATGCCTGTTTGTGCACTATAGGGATGCGGCAAAAACTAAACTTGCTTTGTTATCATTCGCTTATTTTTGAAGTTTTACGTCACTATCCAAAATCATGGATTGTTTGCACATTTTTCGTTACTAATACTGACAAACACCTTGCTATTCTCCACCTGTATACACTATAGACACTCAAGTATTAGACCGGACAACGTGATTCTGGCACAATGGATGTATCCAAAACAACTGTCAATCGTATGGGAAATGTTTGTTTTGGATACAACATGGCGGCATCGTTGTCCGGTTTATTACTTGAGTGTCTATAGTATACACCTCATTGCGCAGTGACTACTGCCAACTGTCAAGCTGAAAATAACCCACTGCTAATACGATGGTAGGAATACCCGTATAACGATAAACAATTTGCTATATAGTCAAAACTATATTTTGAATCTAAGATATATTATCACATTTTATGTTATTGGTATCGAATAGTTTAATCCCATTTTCACCCTACAACCTCTACACTAACACATAGTGTTAATGTTTGCCATATTTTCATTGAAAGGTTGTTTATTGTCTGCACTCGGTCCGGTTTATATGCAAACTTTATGGCATAGAGTACAGCAAAATTTTGTTCGTGAAAATTGTCATTTTTTATGGTAACCGTTAAGTTAGGTCTTTTCAGCGTATTGTTATTTGGCCGTTTACCATATTAAATATTGTTAAAACTATATAGGAGATTGTTAGTTTATAGTTGCCAACTATAAGGGAAAATGTCGTAACAATAACTGAAACAATCGTCAACACTAAGGGAAATGGTCCAGAAATGGTTTGTGATTATGCAGGCGATTATATTGGAACATTCTTGTTCGTGTCAGCAGGGTGCATTTCATGGCAAAGGAGCTCAACCCATCCAAATCGCCTAATCGAGAAATATTTCACAATAGGGGGTTTTAATTTAAAAACAACATGTTTTTTTCCATCTGTATCGATGATGGGTGTTCTTCCTAACACAACAATATTTTTTATGAATCTCAACTATTTTTTCTCGATTTTTAATCAAGAAAAATCTAATCATTTTTATTTTTATAAACCGACATGCAGTTTCACAAAATGACATTTATTTTCAGTAACGGAGGCTCCCGACTTTTCAGTTTCAGTAACGGGGGCTCCCATTATGACATAAATGTCAACTTATGTATGCTAGAAATCAATGGTTGGTTCGTTGGTTTAGGTAGTCTGTTTTTTGTAGCGTGTTTCATGGTGAAATTGGATGGTGTTGTCTTGCAATCATTTTTTTTTCATAATATTTTGAAATTGTTTTTTCAATAGTTACGCTTGTCAAAATTAAAAAATAAATTAAGTGCCGGTGTATTTTTATATTTGCTATCGAATACCCCGTTCACACTACAACCTATATTACTTAATATAAAGTATCTTGATATCAAATGCCATACACATTATTTCCAGTGAAAACTAGATATATAGATGCTGATATCAAGATACTCTATATCACGTAATATTGGTTGTAGTGCGAACGGGGTGGAACAATATTATAATCCACATACCGCTATAATACCCTATTGTTAAGCGGAAGCTAAAAAATACTGAAAAAGTTAATCAAAGGATGCTGCAAAGTTGCAGATTGCAGTAAAAAATAGTCGAGTATTTGTACCCGACATTGAAGAAGTCTGCACATTGTAGATGAAATACGCATATCTGTCAAGATAAGCATTAAAAGGAGTTGCAATTAAAAAGAAACAACTAACCTTTCTTCTCATTTCCTAGCTAAAGGAATTCCACTAAACAGCTTACACTTTCCAGGATTCAGAATAAAATAGCCGCTCAAGTTGAAAAAAAAAACGAATTTCAAGAAATGTTCATTATTTCTTCTAAAATGGAATAAGACTGTTGATAACCTTTATTTTGTCTACTCAACTATTTTGTTTCATCTAAAAAATCCCGAGATAGGACTAATTTTTTGCGTCCAGATGGTAAGTGAATAGAGCTTTATTCAAAATTTCGGATTAAATGTATAGCACTCCCTGTATGGAAAACAGAGTAAAATAGCGCGTCAGAGTGAAATATCGCTCGCTTCGTATTTTGCCATCACAGTTATAATTAAAATACTCGACGCCAATATTATTCATCATCACACCTGGAAGAGTAGTGTGTCATCAACGTTTCGCTGTGAGATATATTTTTCCTTATCAATTGACCATATATGTTGTCTACAATGTCATCACAAAATTAATAATGTAATGTATGTTATATATTCAGTTAAATTCAAGAAACTGTTTGAAACCGAGGCTGTGATATTATCACCGAATAAAACAAAAATGAAAACGTTTTTCTTGTTTGAGTGTATAAAATAATTGTATACATATAATCATCACAGATTATATAATAGTACAACATGAAAAGTACGATGATTCACTTTTCAATAATGAACTGTATTTAACTCAAGTTAAAAAATGCACTTCTTCTAACGTAACGTTTTGTACATCAAAACATACAACAATGTTATAACGTAGCTCACCGTTCAAGATGACCTTACCGCAGAATAACTATCTCAATAAGTTACTTTAACCTTTAAAAGAAAGGCCTTTCTACTTCACACAGATTCATGATTAGCCTGACTGTCCAGTTCTAGCTTCTTTCGAAAACTCAACTTCATCTTGACTACGTAGAACAGAATTTTCCACCACTTCTTCAGCTCTACCAGGAGGAAAATGCAAAACACCACTCCCATCCCGATGCAAACCCCAGCATAAACCACAAATTGTCCCTTGATGGTCGTACAGTTGACGACAACCACCGTCAGCAGACACTGCAGCACCGATCCGATCATGGCATTAATCCCAAAAACTAGCCCAAAGCTATCCCGGCAGATATTTTTCGCAATTTCCGCACTCAACAGAGTGATTGTGAATGCATGCAAAATGCTGTACAAAATGTGCGCTCCGTACGCCACCCACAAGCTGCCAGTCAATCCCGACGTCAGCAGAATGCCTCCCTGCATGAAAGAGACCCAGCTCAGCCCTGCCAGTGCATTCGGCACTTGCAGAACCCTCGCCGGAACGAACCCCGCGGAGAATGTGATGACAGCGCCACAAATCGTCAGCACCGCTTCCACAGCTCCGTTCCAATAGACGCCCGTCGTTCCACCGCTGATCGTCCGCCACAGGACCTGCACGTACAAAACCGTCTGATAGTAGATGCAAGTGGCCAGGGCGTACCAAATGCTGAACCGAAGGACGGTGAAATTACTGTAGGCGGATTTCACGTGAAACCAGAGCAACTCCAAGGCGGTGAGCTTTCCTACTTCTACGCCCTCGATCGGCGACGGTGAGCCACTCTTCGTGACTTCACTCTCCGCTGCTTCCGGTCGGTCTTTGGCATCAACCGATCGATTGAAGTAGATACTTTTCGGTGCGGCTGGCAGGAACAGGGCAATGGCAGTCGTGCATGATTGAACTGCAATGATAGTAAGCGAAATACGTTAGTCAATGGAATGTTCTATGGCGCAGGGTGCGTGACGGTAAGTTCATTCATAAATGTGCGCATAGTGAAGGGAGGTTTGCGCTACTTTCAATTCTAATGGGGGTGAATCGATAGGGATCGTTGCCTATTTAATGAATCCAAAATGGAGTTGCGTGTTTTCGGTTTGAATGGAGTGCTAATTGCGTAGGAAACTATTCTTTGGATGATGTTTCAAACACGTAAGAGACGTACTCAGCCGTTGGTACTGTTTGTGCTTTAAAGGTGTGCTTTAAACTGTTTTAATTGATATTGAAATGTAATTAAATAGTCATCATTGGATTTCATACGACTTGACTTATGACTAATTATAGCCATATCTTCGTTCACAGAGCCGTGCGATAGATGAAACAACTTCTATTCGATTCTCCAAAAAATGTCACATTGGACTAGTTCTGTTTAGTTGATCTTGAGCGACTCCGAGCAAAGATTTCTATAAATTATTTAATAATATAAGGGGAAGTGGGATAAAATCAGCCACATCTTTGTTCACAATGCCGTGCGGTAGTTGACACGATTTTCCAAGAAACTTCACATGGGATTAGCACTATTTTGTTGATCTTGAGCCGCTCCGTGCAAAGATGTCTATAAATTATCCAAGAATATAAGGGGAAGTGGGGTAAAACAGGCTCTACAATTCCACAACCATATCCGTGCGGTGATTGAAACCAGTTCCATTCGATTTCCCATTCAATTTCCAAGCGGAAATGGCCTTGTTTACAAGCCGCGCTTAAAAGCGACAAGTGTAACAGATTTTTTCCTTAGTTTTCATCAGTTCTTGCCTTCTGTGCGTCGGTTGCCTTCTTTGCAGAACATCGTCTCGGATTGCTGCAATACTGGCTGACTGCGTTTACTGCGAAGGAAATATCTGGTCGAGTTGCCTGGGCCAAATAAAGCAAGCTTCGTAGGGATCCTTGATCATTTTCTCCTGTGTCTTTGTCGACTTCGGACACATTGACTTGTCCAATCGCTCGCTTGGCTCGAATGGTGTAGATACAGGATGGCAATTCTTCATCTGGTACTTCTCCAACAGCTTCTCGAAATATTACCCCTGGTCCAACGTTAGTTCTCCACGTTCCATGTTACACGAGATTCGATGGCCAAGATAGAACTTTGTCCTTCACCCCGATGTCCTTCATCTGGAAGCGGCTGCATAAGTACTTTATCAATTTCTTCCGCATCTTCCGACAGTTGGTGAATATGAGGAAGTCGTCAACGTAAACTGTAACAAACAACATCTTTCCTCCGAATAGCTTGAAATATAGGCACGTATCTGTTTTCGACTGCCCAGACTAAATTTTCATAGGGCTGCATCCAGCTGTTTGTTCTAGACCCTGCTTGACTGCTTCAGTCCGTACAGCGCCTTGCGTAGTCTGCAAACCTTAACTTGATCACTTGTGAATCCTGCTGGCAGCTGCATAAGAATCGTTTCATCGTCAAGCTCGCTCTGGAGGAACGCCGTGACCGCATCCATTTGATCGATTTGTTAATCGAGCTTGACTGCATCAAGCGCCATCAAAAATCGAATCGTCGAATATCGCACAACCGGGGAGTAAACTTCATCAAAATCGATGCCCGGCCGCAGCGAGCACCCCTTCACAACAAGGCGGGCCTTGTACCGCTCAACACATTCATCTGGTCCACGCTTCGCCGTATAGACCCACTTGTTGCGTATCGCCTTATGCCCCTCCAGCAATCGTCCATCACCCAAGTTTCATTCCGCTCGAGAGCCTCTATCTCCTTGCGCATCGCCTCCATCCATTGATCCTGGTCTGGCATGCAAAGAACCTCGCTGTACGAGCTCGGAACATCCAGCGGACTGTCGTCATCGTGCTCGTCAGAATCTGGGAAAGTGTTTTGGCCAGTAACAGAACTTTAAGAAGTGTATTCTGAATACTTGCCTGGGGGATGGTGCTCCCGACCGCTGCGTCTGAACTCTTGCTCTTCAACAATTGCTCTATCTAGTAGCGGTGGTAGCGCAGTATCGTCAAGGGCATCATCGAACTCCGCACTATCTACGCTGATGTCTTGATCTGGTTCCTCTCGCTCCATTGCTTCTGCTTCAACATCATGATTCGCTTTTTCTTGTCTAGTAAAACCCAACTCGATCTCCAGAAACTCGCTCGGTTCGCTCGGTGTGGCCTCCAGTCCTGTAATCTGAATCCCTTGGTGTCTTTAGCATAACCAAGGAATATGCACCTTTTCGATTTTGAATCCAGCTGTTTACGTCGTTGCTTAGGTACGTGCACCATTGCTGCAGAACCAAATATTTTCAGATGTCCAACGAACGCCTTCCTGCCCGTTCACGCTTCTTTAGGTGTCATCCCGTCCAACGCCCTTGTCCAACGGTTGATGACGTAGACAGCGATATTCACCGCCTCGGCCCAAAACATTCTATCGGTAGCTTGGCATCGTTCAGCATACTTCTATTATCGTTCGATTCATGCGTTCGGAAGTTCCTGCCTATTCCGGACTATACGGACACGTCTTTGATGTCTTACTCCATCCCGCCGCATGCTCGCTTTCATGATTCTAACTTCTTTCCCTTGATGCTTTTTTTCCTTGATCTTCATGCTTCTTTCGCTTGATCTTGGGACTCCAACGTGTAGATACAAAACCTTCCTTGAAGCGTAATCAATAAAGGTGATAAAATATCAGCTCCCTCCGCTCGATGCCACTTCGAACGGTCCACCCTAATCCGAGTGCACGAGCTCCAGTAACTCCATCGATCTTGTATTGCTGGTAGGAAACAAATCTCGTGCATGCTTCCCTTGAAAGTATGCCACGCATTGTACTTCATCCACCTTCTTCAACTGGAAACCGTTCGTCATCTGCATCAGTTTCTTCATACTCTGCATGCTGATATGGCCAAATCGCCTGTGCCACTTCTCAGTCTCGTTGCACACTAACGCATTCTCCTGTTTCTGGTTTAGCTTATACAGTCCTCCCTCTGCGACTCCGCTGGCAAATACTTCTCCGGTCCTCATTAGCACCTTGCAGCTCGTTGGGGTAAACATCATGTTGAACCGCTTTGAACAAATCTTGATGACGGATAGTAAATTCGCCGCTTGATCAGGAACCTCCAGAACTTCTTGAACTTCGACGCACTTCAGATTCACCGAGCCTCTGGAATTCACCTTTTTATTCACTGTCCCGCTGCACCTAAATCGAAGTTCCATTCCTCGTCGTCAACGTTGTCGCCCATTGCAAATACCGCACACATTGCTCGGCCTTTTGTCTTCGATCCGTTTTGCTGCTTTTCTTGGCCCTGCTTCTTGCAGTTATAGCAGGAACCATCGCCTTTCTTATGGCCACCATTCTTCCGGTTGCGGTGATTTTGATCACTGGAGAACGCACCTTCTTCGCTGCTACTCTTCGATCCCATCTTGACCTTCACGTCCTGCAAGATCTTTTATTTAACAGCATCAGCATGGAGCGCCTGTCCAGACGCCTCCAATCCCATCACCATGAGAGCGTAGAATTTCGGTAGTCCCATCAGGAGAATTGACGCTAGCCATTCGTCGCTGACCGCAAAATTGATTTTAGCTAACTTGTGGCTCGTCGACATTACCGCATCAACATAGGCTTCCGTAGAGTCGAAATTGTCCAGTCGGAACGACGTCAGTTGCTGTAACAATCCATTCCTCCGATAATTCCCGTCGTCTTCGAACGCGACCTTCAGCTTGCCCCAAGCGTCCTTGGCATCTTTGGCGTCCATTACCAAGATGTAATTAATTTTCTCCATGCTGTGACATATCGTGGACAACGCCCGCAGTTTTGTTTCTTCGTCCACGATCTGCCCTTCTTGCGGCATAACCGCACTCCAACTCCTTCTCCAACTCTTTCTCGGATGAGAGTCACTTTCATCGCAAATACCCAGGAAACGTAGTTTTCTCGCCCCTTTAGTTCAAGAAAACACCACACGGTCCAGCTCCAGCACGCCCAACTCGACGATCCGCTCCCTGTCGTGGATTCGCGTTTGCTGCTGCGCTTCCGGTGTCCCCGATCGATCCAAAACATCCGGCTTGAGTAGTCATCTTCGCTTCAATTAACTTTCTCTTCAGAACTTTACACAATTATGGTCAAAGTTCTGGGCCCAGAACCTTAAATGGGTTGATAAAACAGGTCTTGATTGAAGAAAGGTTGACAACGTAGTGAGTTTATTCAAATCTAATATATCTAAGCCTACTGATCACGGACTACACGGATCCACAACAAATTTATCCACCATCAAAGCAGGCGCCACTCTATCAATTGCTTTGGTGAAATCGATACCTAGATGGCATTTAGGGAAAGTCCATTAATGATGTCACGCAGTAAGGGGGGAGGGGGGGTTTGGGAAAACGTGACGATCCATACAAAAAAATTTGAAGGTCCATAGAAAAAACGTGACAAGCGGGGGGGGGGGGGTTATAAAAAGTCAATTTTTGCGTGACGTAATTAATGGACGTTCCCTTATTTGTTGTCACTTTTCCAGTGCGTTGACCAACGAAGAAACAAAAGTCACCAGGTTGGTAGAGGTTGAGCGTTTTTTCACGAATCCATGCTGAAACCCGGAGATAATATGATGCACGTGGGGATAAAACGAATCGTGGATGAGGCTTTCGAAAACAATCGGAATACAACTCAAGATCTGAGATCTGAGAGCCAGATTGCTTCGCTCGTAAGTGAGTGCCTATATCTGAGGTGGTGAAGCTTGTATCGATAGGAAGAGACCTCAATTGCGGTTTTTGGCCTTTAAGGGCGGTGTTAGCGAGAAACTCAGAGAAAAGGCACTCTCCAGTGACTCATGGCCCGAGAACATTAGTTTTCGGGAGTTTGAACATAATCGCTCAAAAAAATGGTCCAAAAATAATCAGCCTGTTCCTCCAGGGAACCAAACGTCGTCAAAAATGGATGACATGGAGTCTATTTCCAAAATCCATCGTCTAGTCGGAACCCGTTCTTAAGCAAGTCAACCGGGAAGCACGTTTAGACCTTTGGAAGCCCCTCCTGGCCGCGTAACAGTCGAGCCATCAATCGCAACCTCTATCACCGGTCCTGTTTCCTGCCGTCGCAGTCGTCCCGACCCTATTTACGAAGGTTTGGAAGGGGTCTTCCGGCCTGCAATCGATCAGTTCCTGATGCTCTTAAAATCAGCCAGCCCCTAATTGTTTCCGGTTCTGGTCTACGTCAACCAGCACCATCGTCAAGTCAACCGGGACGCACCCACCCTTTGGAAGCCCCTTCTGGTCCCGTAACTGTCGCGTCATCAATTGTCGCTACCTTCACCGGTCCTGTTTCCTGCCGTCGCAGCCGTACCGGCCCTATTTACGAAGGTTTGGAAAGAGTCTTCCTGCCTGTACCTCCAGGCAAGTATCTATGTGAGTTATGTCAATCGATCGTTTGCTGATGCGCCTCCAAATTATATCTACACCCTCGACATTTGTCTTGATGATCAACAAGCGCCATCGCCAAGCCAACCGGGACCTGTCCTTGAAGACTATAATATTTCCAGTCCTGCTGGTGACTCCTGCCATTATTTTGATCGAGTATCATCCGATAGCCGCTATATTGATCATCCTGTGGCCAATAATCCTAGCATTTCATCACCTGACTGTACACTGCAAGGCCCTTTGGTAGCCCCTTCCACTCCGATATCAGTCGAATATCAGCATGCTTCAGTCTACCAGCAAAGAACTTGCCATACAATTCACTCTGGACCTGAACTCGGGGTTTTGGAAGTGGGATTCCATCCTGCAATCTCAGATCTACAGGTCTTTTACCAGAATGCTTGCGGAATGTGGAACACCTGTATTGACGAATACCTGCTCGCATGCTCAGATGAATGCTACGACGTGATCGTGTTCTCCGAGGCATGGCTCGACGGACGGACCCTATCGAGCCAAATTTTTGGTACCTGTTATGAAGTTTTCCGAACTGACCGTAATCCTAGCAACAGTTTCAAGTTATCTGGAGGAGAAGTACTCATTGCAAGCTAGTTGGATACTCGCTATTCCTTAGTGTGTTATAACTTCCACCGGATAAAACGCGTGATGTTGCGTTAATCAAAAAGCATGCTGAATCGCTATATGCAATATCGTCTCAAACATATGCTGTGGACGAGATTATAGTGATAGGCGATCTTAATTTTCCAGACCTTAAATGGAGTTCGTCGGGCAATGGATTTTACTACCCGGACCCGAATGCATCTCTTTTCCACGCAGGGAATCTCAGATTGCTCGGTAGCTATAACTCAAATTTTCTGCGGCAAATCAATTGCGTTACCAACGAAAATGGCAAGCTTCTCGATCTCTGTTTTGTCAGCAACTTTGAACAGGCACCAAGGATGCGCTTTGCCTCTCACGCTGAGCATTCAACGAATGCTCCTAACATTGCGGATCCCGTCAGGTACGACTTCAAGAGAGCTGAATATGATAGCATCAAATATACTATATTATGGTATATACGGCGCATCTGATTCGTCATACAGCGCACTACTTCCGACATTAGGTATAACGTACAGAACGAGAGTAAAATCGATTATCGCTAGTCGAGAAATTCGGTTTACAACTGAAACCATAATATTAACAATATAAGTCACTTCCCTCTTTTTTCAGGCGACCTTTTTTTGCGCAAGTAGTATTGTGAAGAAACAAAAGTCGCAATAGCCATTCAGGAATCAGCTTCTTCCAGCTTCGGGATGACCATCGCCTTCGGGAGTCGTCAATCACGATAACAATAAAAGCACTTTGTTTCTACTTTTGATTTATTCTCTTCTATGGTTACATAAATACTGATCCCGAACTCGTCGGTACGGTTCCTTTTATACAAAATAACAACAATGGTAAAAAAATACAGCTTTCTTATTGGCTGACCAACCAGCACCGCTTGCAGGGACGCTATTTTGGCAGTCTGTTGATCGACAAAAAAACTCGCTCGCTGATTGGTCGGCAATTGCGCAGTTGATGATGAATGATGACGCTTGCTTTCTGGAACGATATGCGACGTACGTTCGCTTTAGCGAACAGAATTCTCTTCTAGGAGTAATGCCTTGTTCAGACTACGGAGTTGTAACATAATACAAGCGTTTTTGAAAACTATCACTATTAAAAACGTCATCAAGACAGTCTTGTATCATGTTACAACTCCGTAATCTAAATAAGGCATAAAAAGCACATTTTGACGTACCTGCGTTATTCTCAAAAGTGCACTGAGAAAAATCATATGGTTGTACCGACAAATAAATCATGGTTACACATTTTTGGCCGGTGCCATTTTTTCATCATCACATTATTGACTATGGTCATGCATGGTTACAGGAACTATTCTGACATTGTAGTGAATATTGAATCAACTATTTTGAATGGTCATTTTGACCATGATTATAGTTGGTTGAAAATCATTATTTTGCCCTAGACATCCTAATCTCCAATAATGGTAAAATTGACCATCAAACTTTTCTCTGTGTGAGCAAACAATACTCATAAAAAGAATATATTAGTTTTACCGTGGATACACGGAAGAATGAATTAACCAAATTGATGGTTAAATATATTTTGCTAACCTTTTTTATCACCAGATGGTTCTGTTGGCATCGTTACACGGGTCGCCTAAGGTGGACCCCATAGTGGAAGCGATTGCCTCGCGACGCGACGCGATGCGACGCGATCCTAATCGAATCGATAATCGACGCGATTTGATACCCATAGTGAACGCGATTAGAAGCACTTTTCACGGAGGAAAATGAACCGAAAATCATCTCCATATCATTTCCATTCGCTTCGATAGATCCATCTTCCGCCATAATGCCCATGAATTTTTAAAATTTTGGACAATAAGTCGTAGCGGTTTGGTTTCGGTAAAAAAAATCTAAAAAAGAAGAAGAAGATATATGATCGCGCGACACCGAGCGACAAACTAGTGCACGTCCTGTTCGATCGCAGGAAATCGCTCATCGCGTCGAGTCGCGTCGCGTCCACTATGGTGTGTTAGCTATGTTTTCGCTTTGTTTAAATGTAAATACGGAGGTTGGTCGCGCGACATCGCGCGATCTGTCAAACTTCACATCTGCGCGTAGCGATCGCTTCCACCCTGGGGGCGCCTCAACATGTGTATGTTTAAAAAAGGAAGTGACTTATATTGTTAATATAGTATATTTGATAGCATTCTCGGCATTTTGTTGAGCATCGACTGGAATGTTATTCTTGACACCGACGATATCAACGTTGCAGTTCAGACCTTCTCCAATATCGTGAGCTGTGCTATCGATCACCATGTTCCTAAGCGGGTTGCTCCAAAGACCAGAAATCCATCATGGCAGTCCGCTGCACTACGAAAGCCAAGCAATGGGAGAACTTGACTGCGAATCCGATACCTGCGAATCAACAGTGAATACAAATGGATGTCTCGCCACAGTCGTGCCAATTATTTGAGAAATGTGCAGGATAGGCTGAAATTAGATAGTAAATCTTTCTGGAAACATGTCAACGATCAAAGGAAAAAATCTGGTCCACCGTCAACGTTGGCACACGGAGAACACACAGCATCGAATTTTGAAGATATTTGCGAACTTTTCAAAGTAAAATTCGAGGGCGCGTTCTGCTCCGAGATATTGACACAGGGACAAATTTCGCTAGCAGCGAGTAATGTGCCGCTATCTAGCGATCCCTCAAACACCATCAATGATCCGTTCAGGTATTTCTATTTTACTTCAAAAAGTGCTCTGCTGGCATACCAGCACCTCTGCGTCACTTGATCCAACTCTCTCTAGCAACTGGAACATCTCGCTCGCTCTGAAAATCAGCCTACATGTTTCCAGTTTTCAAAAAAGACGACAAGTTCAGCGTGGACAACTACAAAGGAATGTCTACCTTAAATGCTGCTCTTTGAGTTGGTAGTTCTAGACCCAGCCTTCCATGATTTCAAGCAATATATAGCCAATACACAGCACAAGTTCATGCCTAAGCGATCTACGACAACGAACCTTTTGACATTCACAACATATGCGACAGATGGTATGCGTAAGATCAACCATCGAATTGCTTGAGCGAAACGTGAAAGACTGGGCTTTGGAGACAGTGTTTTACGTTGGTTCCATTCGTACCTAACATAACGACATCTAAGCGTCAAGATTGATGACTGCACATCTGGTGAATTCTTTGCTGCATCCGCTTTTCCACAAGGAAGTCATATTGGACCCCATGTCTGCTTGTTGTACTTAAACGACGTAAATCTTTGTATGGAAGGCCCAAGGTTATCTTTGGTTGATGACTTGAAAATTTACATTCAGGTCAAGTCCATCGAAGACGCATGGTTTCTTCAACGCCAAATTGATAGTTTCGCTTCGTGGTGCAACACAAACAGGATAGTGCTGAATCCAACCAAGTGCTCCGCTGTTTTTTTCACAAGGAAGAAGAAACCGATAATGTTCGACTACCACCTCGAAGGCAGCATTATTAAACGTGAATCAAGGATCTAGTAGTTTTTCTCGATACGGCCTTATGTACAAGGAGCTTATTAGCTACATTGTTTCCAAAACAAACCGCAGTTTGGGATTTATCATGAGAATGGCTGGTACGATCCACGCTGGAGTATTGTTCAGCAGTATTTAACCCTCATTATCTTAATGGCGTTGATAAAATAATAAGGTTTTGAATATTCTTAGGAACTATCTTTAGGACCACATTGTGTCTGTTGATAATAACTAATACATAAATAAATACAACGTGCATCCAACACAAGTGAGGAAGGTTGTAGTCACCAACAACCAAACCACGGCCGCAATTGCCAGCAAGATCAAGTAGCTTCTGAGTTCACAAGCAGAATGCTGCTAATACAGATACGTTTCACTTTTGGGTGGTAGACAAATAGCGCCAAAATACAACTTAAAATTCGGCAAAACAACACGAACGATGATCTGCTCTAATCGCTCACATTGAACAAGACTAACAGGCGCATTCCTCACCCCAACTAGTACTCCACCTTCACGCGAAAAACAGCTGGTGTTAGCATTTCGATCGCATCGATAAATCGTGTAGTTGTGTGCGAGTTCTGTGAGTTCTTCTTACGATATCATTATTGAGGCAAGTTTCTGTAAGAGCTATGATATCGTGGTCACTACCCGATAGTGACAAAACAAATCGTTTGTTTCCGTACGGAAGCCACGTAGGTTTTGGTAGTACAAAGTGATCGTCTGTTGTGTTGTTTTAGGATCGACTGAATAACGAGTGTTGTGTGTTTCGGAGCAGTGTAGTGCTTCGTTCATTCGGGGTTCAAAAATTCTCGGTACGTACCATAGACTGATGATTCCTACTGATAGATTTCTTCTGGTGTGGGTTGGATGGGACATGTCGTTCGAAAAGATGCGATGTGGCTGAAGTCGATCTGACGGAAGCTCATTCCCTTCTGCCATGACGATCCAGATAAGGCAGTATCCTTTAGCTGCATTTTCAGGCCGACTTTAAACGATACAAACGTTAGTTCATCCAGAGCTATCCCTTTCGGCACCAGCTTGACAACATCCACAGCGCTATAGATTTTGAGATTATTTTTAAATTTAGTTGCTTCTCAATTTGTTGTACTACTAATTAACTAATATGATGAGTGTGGTAGGCCATAAACGTGTTCAGCAGGAGTCCCACAAGGTTCGATCCTGGGTCCGGTGCTATGGAACACGATGTACGATGAGGTACTACGGCTTAAGTTCCCGAACGGTGTGAAGATCGTTGGGTTCGCAGATGACATCACTCTAGAGATATGTGGTGAATCCATCGAGGAGGTGGAGCTAACGGCTTCGCACTCCATTGGCAATGTGGAGAGAGATGGATAAACTCCAGGAAACTAGAACCAGCTCATCATTAGAGTGAGGTCACGGTTGTTAAAACCCGAAAATCAAAGCAGCATGCGACGATTAGTGTAGGTAACTGCAAAATCGAATCGAAGAGGTCTTTAAGGTATCTTGGGTCCGAGATCGACGATAAGCTGTCCTTTATCAGTCACGTCGATTACGCCTGCAAGAAAGCCTCTATGGCTATATCGGCATTATCCCGAATGATGTCGAATTGCTCGGGTAAGCGTAAACTCCTGGCCAGTGTCACCCTGTCCATACTAAGGTACGGAGGGCTGACATGGATCACCGCCTTGAGTACCAAGAGCTACCTGAGTAAGCTAGAGAGTACGCACAGGCGTATGTGCCTAAGAGTGTTTAGTGCATACCGCGCGGTATCACGTGACGCGGTCTACGTCCTAGCGGGGATGATGCCAATAGGATTTGTCATTGAAGAGGGCGTAGAGTGCGTCGAACAACGTGGAACAAGACGTATTTGAAAGACCACTAGAGCAACATCTATGGTTAAGTGGCAAAAGGAATGGAACAACTTCACACCAAAGGTCGCTGAACCCACCGTCTAATCTAATACTTCCACTTCCACGAAGTGAACTTCCACTATTAACGCAGATTCTGTCAGGCCATGGTAAGCCCTAAGTAGTTAGACAGTAGTTCGTAGTTAGGCTTAATAAGCACAATAGCACCTTTCTGAAGTAATACCGAAAGGTGGTTCTGGGGAGGGTCCAGGGTTTAAGGCACGGGTGGGTTTTTAGTGGGTCACAGGGTTGGCACCCTCATTCCCACACCTTGAGTTCATCAGGAGTCTGGCGGCAGATTTTACATCCCAAAAAAGAAAAACCTACACCCCCTTATAAAGTATAACATGTACAAAGCGCAAATAAAGTCGCGTAGATCTCTACGGACATGAGACGTGGACAATGCTCGAAGAGGACCGGCAAGCACTTCGACCAACGCGTGCTTAGGACCATCTCTGGTGGTGTATGTGAAAACGGTGTTTGGAAGAGAAGGATAAACCAGAATAAGCGTGTATACCAGGTACGCCGCATATCAAACCGTCGGTTCATGTTAGCTACCCAGGTTCCAAAGCGTCTATACGGCAGCCTATCAAGTAAGTCACCTTAAATGCAACATAAAAGCCCGCTTTTGGCCCAATATACGACTGCTTTGCATTATCATGGCAATGCTTCATCAATGCAATTCGAAACGCTTATTACAAGTAATAGAACGCTTGTAGCATCTGAAATGCAGATTTAGGGTTGATTTACTGCATATGCTAATGCTTATTGGTTAGCTGGGTAGTGGCCTCAGTAGAATACCGCATACCATTCATCCGCGGCTCCATCAGCAACGAGATCCAGGTGCTAGTAGATGACAATTGTTCACTCCTATGAGGTTCCCTGGTACAACGGACCTGTATTTGTTTTTTTTTAAATACGCGATACCAGGGGAAACATCCTGTTCCAGAACATCCTGTACATGAAGAAGTTCGGAATTTAGGATCTACAGTTGTAACTTTAGCTTTTCCGATTATGCAAGGTTACGATATCTCGTAACCATATGTTCATTTAGTTTTTTGGAAGATCAAGAGATATTATTAGATAACCTGGGATGTTCTAGGTGGTTCAAAATATCCTGGAGTTTAGAACTTAGAACCTACCGTTGTAACTGTAGCCTTTTGGGCTATACAAAGTTACGATGGGTATTCAACCAACTGACTGTTTTGGAAGGTCAAGAGATATTTGGAGATAAACCAGTATGTTCTAGGTCATCCAAAGTATTCTTGAGTTCATAATTCAGAATCTACAGTTGTAACTGTAGCTGTTTTAGCTATACATATTAGCGATATGTATTCAATAAAGTTCATCGAATAGTTTGAAAGGCCAGCCGACACTGTGAGATAATCTGGGATGTTCAAGGTTAATCAAACTGTCCTGAAGTTCAGAACTTAGGATGCATAATAGTAAAAGTATACCAATTGACGATATGTTTTCAACAATGTTCATTGAGTCTACAGTTACAACTGTAGATTCTATGTTCTGTGTTCCAACACAGTTTGGATGACCTAGAACATCCCAGATTATCTCATAGTGTTTGTTGACCTTCCAGTAGATTTGAAGAAAATCGTAACTTTATTAGCTGCAATAATACTGTTACAACTATAGTTAGAGCTATAGTGTTATATACCATTCGAGCTTGACGGGATCATCAAATGCCTGTGTGTGTATATGTGGGTGTGTTTGCATGGCTGTGTTTGCATATGTACATATGTGATGAAACGACCGAAAAAAGTTCCGAAAAACACGGATTTTAGAAACTAAGTCGTATATCTTGGTAACCACTTGACAGAACTAGACATAGCAAATGTCAAATGAAATGTATTATGTTCCCATAGAGCCTATTTAATATTTCTGGAATAGTTGAACCAGTTCTGGAGATATGGTATGACAACATTCTGGAAAACATAGATTTTATGAACTATGTCGACTATCTGTCAAGACTGAATTGGACGCAACAAATGCCAAATTAAAAGTATAATGCTCTGATAGAACCCTATTCAAAGGTTATGGAACAGTTTCGGAGATATGGCTGGACAAAGTTTCGGAAAACATGGTTTTCAGGCATCATGACTTTAAAGTAATAGCCGTCAAATGAAAGGTATTGTGGTTCTATAGTTTGCTATTCATATCAAGTAGCTATGGTATCGGTCATCCGAGTTGGAGTCAACCATCACCAAATGGAGAAAAAAAACATTGATGTCTAGACATATCTCGAGTATTAAGGAAGCCCGAATAAAAAAAATCTCATTGATTTACAATCGAATATATTGTAACCATACAATAGAATCTATAGTATTTACGATTAATTGTATTATTTACAACGATAGGATAGAGTGAATTGAGTTCTATTGTAATGACAATGTGCATTTTTCATTTATCTAATCGCGAACAATAAGATACATGGTCGGGATAGATTTAAAGGTTATTCTTTATTAATGTATTGTAATAGTATGGTTATTTTTATCCGGGAAGTCACTAGAAATATACACACTTCCCATAACATGTGAATTCAAAATCCTGAATTCATACACCTATAGTGAGATCTGACCCTTATATATTTTTATTTCACGACTTATATATTTTTTAACATTGCTAGATGCTGGCCCCTATTACGGATGTCACTTCACGGTAAAAACGGGCGAAGTGACACTCGTAATAGGGATGGTGCAAGTGATTCCCATTTGATTTGCACGCGATCTTTTTCACCGTGATTCGCAAGTTATCACCGTGATTCGTTTTCACCGTGAAGTGACTCCCGTAATTAGGGCCGCTATATCCTGTACATAGAAGACACCACGCATATTTTTGAATTCTAATGAGGTGAGGGGTGTGTCACAGGGTATGTTTTAGTAGAAATAAAAAACTGGCCACGTTTCCGGGGTACCCGGAACATGCCCTGATGTGAACAATAAGGTTTAGGGTATTTAATGATACCCCACTACTACACTTATTTTTCAATTTAAATGTAATTTGAGGTGACGCAAGGTATATATTAGTCCCAGGGCTATGACAAGGACCACTTTTTCACGTAGACAACATCTCAGCAAGCCTGTCTGTCTGTCTGTCTGTCTGTCTGTCTGTCTGTCTGTCTGTCTGTCTGTCTGTCTGTCTGTCTGTCTGTCTGTCTGTCTGTCTGTCTGTCTGTCTGTCTGTCTGTCTGTCACTGTCTGTCTGTCTGTCTGTCTGTCTGTCTGTCTGTCTGTCTGTCTGTCTGTCTGTCTGTCTGTCTGTCTGTCTGTCTGTCTGTCTGTCTGTCTGTCTGTCTGTCTGTCTGTCTGTCTGTCTGTCTGTCTGTCTGTCTGTCTGTCTGTCTGTCTGTCTGTCTGTCTGTCTGTCTGTCTGTCTGTCTGTCTGTCTGTCTGTCTGTCTGTCTGTCTGTCTGTCTGTCTGTCTGTCTGTCTGTCTGTCTGTCTGTCTGTCTGTCTGTCTGTCTGTCTGTCTGTCTGTCTGTCTGTCTGTCTGTCTGTCTGTCTGTCTGTCTGTCTGTCTGTCTGTCTGTCTGTCTGTCTGTCTGTCTGTCTGTCTGTCTGTCTGTCTGTCTGTCTGTCTGTCTGTCTGTCTGTCTGTCTGTCTGTCTGTCTGTCTGTCTGTCTGTCTGTCTGTCTGTCTGTCTGTCTGTCTGTCTGTCTGTCTGTCTGTCTGTCTGTCTGTCTGTCTGTCTGTCTGTCTGTCTGTCTGTCTGTCTGTCTGTCTGTCTGTCTGTCTGTCTGTCTGTCTGTCTGTCTGTCTGTCTGTCTGTCTGTCTGTCTGTCTGTCTGTCTGTCTGTCTGTCTGTCTGTCTGTCTGTCTGTCTGTCTGTCTGTCTGTCTGTCTGTCTGTCTGTCTGTCTGTCTGTCTGTCTGTCTGTCTGTCTGTCTGTCTGTCTGTCTGTCTGTCTGTCTGTCTGTCTGTCTGTCTGTCTGTCTGTCTGTCTGTCTGTCTGTCTGTCTGTCTGTCTGTCTGTCTGTCTGTCTGTCTGTCTGTCTGTCTGTCTGTCTGTCTGTCTGTCTGTCTGTCTGTCTGTCTGTCTGTCTGTCTGTCTGTCTGTCTGTCTGTCTGTCTGTCTGTCTGTCTGTCCTGTCTGTCTGTCTGTCTGTCTGTCTGTCTGTCTGTCTGTCTGTCTGTCTGTCTGTCTGTCTGTCTGTCTGTCTGTCTGTCTGTCTGTCTGTCTGTCTGTCTGTCTGTCTGTCTGTCTGTCTGTCTGTCTGTCTGTCTGTCTGTCTGTCTGTCTGTCTGTCTGTCTGTCTGTCTGTCTGTCTGTCTGTCTGTCTGTCTGTCTGTCTGTCTGTCTGTCTGTCTGTCTGTCTGTCTGTCTGTCTCTGTCTGTCTGTCTGTCTGTCTGTCTGTCTGTCTGTCTGTCTGTCTGTCTGTCTGTCTGTCTGTCTGTCTGTCTGTCTGTCTGTCTGTCTGTCTGTCTGTCTCTGTCTGTCTGTCTGTCTGTCTGTCTGTCTGTCTGTCTGTCTGTCTGTCTGTCTGTCTGTCTGTCTGTCTGTCTGTCTGTCTGTCTGTCTGTCTGTCTGTCTGTCTGTCTGTCTGTCTGTCTGTCTGTCTGTCTGTCTGTCTGTCTGTCTGTCTGTCTGTCTGTCTGTCTGTCTGTCTGTCTGTCTGTCTGTCTGTCTGTCTGTCTGTCTGTCTGTCTGTCTGTCTGTCTGTCTGTCTGTCTGTCTGTCTGTCTGTCTGTCTGTCTGTCTGTCTGTCTGTCTGTCTGTCTGTCTGTCTGTCTGTCTGTCTGTCTGTCTGTCTGTCTGTCTGTCTGTCTGTCTGTCTGTCTGTCTGTCTGTCTGTCTGTTTGTGGAACCAAATTCAGCCTGTGGGGGTTTTAGAAAGTAATAAATGCTTCAATTTTTGTTTGCGACTCCTCACCCCTCTAAAAAGGAAAGGGAGACTCTCATACAAATGAAACACAAATTTAAACCTAACATGAGAATTAGGCAACTAAAACACGAAATGTGTATTTCTCGGGTAAGAGGCATGTTCTGATAGAAGTTTGAACCCTTTCTTAGTCAGTAGCAACGCTCGCACCGGGTTCACCTACTAAATAAATAAATATATAACATCTGAAGTGCAATTTAAATACGATTGTGCTAGGACGCGAAGTACGATTGAAATGGAATAGCGTACTTCACTACTTTAATCGTATTATAGTTGTACTCGGTTCCACTATCTGGGTTTTCCCATTCTGAATATGTGAATTACGAAATTTGAAGTCGATAATTTTCAGAGGTATTTTTTAGACTATTCCAATCATACACAGATAAAAGAAAACAATTGCAATTTTGGCAGAAAATAATGGAATATTTCATTTAAATTTAAGGCAGATAACGCCTATATCTAGCCTATAATATGAAAGACTTCAAACATTGTTGTATGGCGCATGAAAGATTGCAAACAATTTTGTTGTTTACGCCTCCTTTGACTTGGAATTAAAAGAGGGGAATTTTTACACGCTTGTTAAAATAAGTTATTATTTTCTGTGTAGTTTAATGGGCACGAGTGCAACTTGGATTTATTGTTTCGTAATCCTAATGAACCATCTGAACCATCTGAAATTTTGCACCTTAACCTTTTCAGCTAATATGGAGACAGACGTCGAAGTGTGCTTTGATCAGAACTTTCATGATGGTTTTCATTTATGATGAAACCTAACATAAACCGTAACATAAACCATGAGGTATCTCTGTTCTATAAGCTCACAATATCTTTCGTTAGGCTTATGTTACGTCCGGTGGTTGCTGAGAAACTTGATTTAGTTTGTACACTTAAATAAACACAAGAACATGTTCCGCTCTCATCGAGCTCAGTCATTTGTAGTCCTCAGATTGAAAGTCGACGTTCCAAGCGATCTGTATACCCATCTTTGTAAGAAAAGTAGTTGGAAATAAGGAACTGCATATGGACGAACTATTAATAATACCCAGAGATCATTGAATAAAATATACAAGATCGTCTATTTTTATTCCAAATGGAAGTCATCACAAGGGTTCATGGCTCCACAACGTGCCGACACTCCTTCACACACACGTGACATAATATATTCCATTCGAGGCGTGCAAATATTTCAAACAAAAAACAATCTCACACGCGTTTCCTGGGGTTAGACGATCCAGTGACAACACTATCGCATGGACAATAGACTCAACTAACACATCCAAAGTATCATCCTTATCGTAACGAAAAACAAAAACATGGGCCCTTCGTGTTTTTGTTTTCAATTTCATAGCGAAAATCAACACCAACCGAGTAAACCGATCCATATCACTTAGCGCGAGAGCCTTCTAATCGATGGCAAATTCGTTCTACCGGCCAGTGGGTCACGTTAGTTGTACTTGTTCATGACCGTTGCCACCATGATTCGTCGTACTTTGTTGAAAGCACATCCTGGAAGGCAATTATTACAAACTCACTGATAACTATTCCGAATCCAAATCAATATTCAAAGTCTATTTTCATAACCAGTTTGCCACAACTTTTCACGATTCACCACCGTAGTAAACAATTCCGTTCGGGTGGTTCACAGTTCGATTTACATATGTAGGTAAATTGTCCAGCCTAAGCAAAAGTTCCCACGCTCACCTGCCAACGAAACGTAGTTCAAGTCCAGGTAATCCACGAGTCCATAGAATAGAAGGATCTGCGATCCAACGGCCGCCGCGAATTTGCCGACCTGTGACGATGACTTCGTGTAGGAGGTTATCCTTTGATAGCAGCTTCTATCCACTCTCGCGTAGATGTAGGACCAAAAGGCCACATCTGCGGCTTTGTAAGTCCCATAGAATACCTCCGCCAGCTGTAGCCAAGTTAAGGCTTTCGTCCAAATGAACAACACATAGTACACTATCCCGGCCAACGCCGACAGGATAATCAACGGCTTGTACCGGAAGTAGTCCGTAACCAGAAACGTTATCACAAGCTGAACACCGTAGGAGTACGTCCCGATTGGGAAAACTTGCTGATTGATCTGCTCGGCGGAAACATTGTGCCAAGGGCCGTTCAAAAATTGTACCACAAACGGATCACTCGGCCGAAAGTCTTTGAGGAAACCGAACAGACTCAGAACCAGCGCAATCGTGCGCCACCTTTCCATCGTCTGAATACTATGCTGGAACTGTTGGGAAAGTCACCGGCCACGGAAGCGATGGAATACAGACTGCAACATCTTTCCGAACATCAACGCCGCCAGCCCAGCAATTATTTATGGCGATTAGATGCAGCACTGTGCCGACGAGCTTCTGATGCACAGTGGTTGCAACGGCTAGTAGGGAAGGGAATAAATGTTGGTACACAAACTTTGATTAGGGTGATCTAGATACAACCAATAATTTGTAAAATGTATCCAATTCTATTGAATTGAGGTCTTTTGTTTTAATTAATCGAGAATCATTTCTTCGAAACATTTCGAAAATATCAATGCCACAATTGTCGTTAAAATAACCGAAAAGTGTGCCACTGAATGTTTCGAAACTGTCATTTATTATTTTTATTTTAAAACATGACCAGCGAGGAAACCGCAGTGCGATAATGTGAAATATGTGTACTTAGGTTTTCACGGAGTTCTAGCAGAGTGGGTAATACGAGAAGGCACGCGCCATTCGATCGCATTCGCATTCGCGTACGCGAGCCAGCACCTTGCGGTTCCGTATAAATATAGTCTGCTGAAAGGGCTGACTGGAACGAAACCAATCGGAGATTGACGCCAAACTGGAACTGGTTCGGTGGGAATCCGGTGCGGGTGGATTTGATTAGAATTATTTTAACGGTTCGATAATAGAGCAACAATCGAACCGCGTCATCGCGGCTCAGATTCAGGATGCCGATTCAAAGTGATATCGTATGTAAATAGATTGGCATATTTAATGGACTGAGTGGATCACGGAGCTCCCTCTATCATCCAGGCGTTCGTCCTACAATGTATGAACGGTTTTGTTTGTTTTATGTTCTCTGGATTATAATATTTTTTTCATCCAGTCCTTAATTGATTTTTTTAAACATGAAAACGTTTGTTATTGTTCATTATTTGAAAACAAAATTGTTACCTTGGGCAACGATATTTTTATGGATACACTTAAACAAACAAAGGTTGAATTATGTCAGTGAAATAACTGCAAAGTTGACGTAAAGCCCGATTCAAAGTAAATTTGGACGCATTCAAGTGATCATAACTCAAGAATTAAACAACAAACACGGTTGATCAAAACGTCAAACAAAAGGGTACACGGAGAAAAGGATAATGAAGTCAATAATATTTCATCTACCATCAACTTTAATTTTGGATTGATTTTTCGATAACCCATGTGCATGATTGTAACAATCATACATTTCAAGTTGATTTAACTTATGTATGCTTGAACCAACTTCAGTAATATATGATTGATCCAACTATACAATGGTGGTTGTTGATATTTTGACAGTTGGCTTACCGTGCCAGTAAATTCAATCATAATTATAGTTGAAACAAATCAGTAACAATAGTTGGTTTGAATATGCTTGTGGTTAGCTCAATTTTTTTTCTGAATGTGATTTTCGATACTGAAATCGTTTGAAAGAGAATGCAATTAAATTTATCACATAATTTGTGATTGACTAAAGGGTGATACGGTCAAAATTTGGTCAAGGGAAAACGCGTGTAAATCGGTGAAATCGTTTATTTAAAAAATCAAATTAAATTTCTTTTTCAAGTTCAATTAGTATAAAATTCAGGAAAAATATTCAGTTAGGCTTCCGCTTTTCCAAATCCGAATTGCCGGGCCTTACGCTTGACCCCTGCCATCAGATTTTGTACAGCCACCTTGTCCACCTTCTTCGCCGCAGAAAGCCAGTTTGCCTTGAACTGCTGCTCGTTCTTAGCAGTTTTTTTGGTCTTCTTTAGGTTCCGCTTGACAATAGCCCAGTATTTCTCAATTGGGCGGAGCTCTGGCGTGTTGGGAGGGTTCTTGTCCTTGGGAACCACCTGCACGTTGTTGGCGGCGTACCATTCCATGGCCTTTTTACCGTAATGGCAAGATGCCAAATCCGGCCAAAACAGTACGGAACAACCGTGTTTCTTCAGGAAAGGCAGCAGACGTTTATTCAAACACTCTTTCACGTAAATTTCGTGGTTGACAGTCCCGGAAGCTATGAAAATGCTGCTTTTCAAGCCACAGGTACAGATGGTTTGCCAAACCAGATATTTCTTTGCGAACTTTGACAGTTTCGTGTGCTTGAAAATATCTGCTATCTTTCCCCTTCCTTTGCCGTATAAAACTCCTGTCCCGGAAGCTGCTTGTAGTCGGCTTTGACGTAGGTTTCGTCGTCCATTACCACGCAGTCAAACTTCGTCAGCATCGTCGTGTACAGCCTCCGGGATCGCGCTTTGGCCGTCGTATTTTGTTTATCATCGCGATTTGGAGTCACTACCTTCTTGTAAGTCGATAGTCCGGCTCGTTTTTTGGCTCGATGCACGGTTGTAGACGATACACCCAGCTTATTTGCGGCATCTCGGAGAGATAGGTTAGGGTTTCGCTTGAAACTACCAGCAACTCTCTTTGTCGTCTCAGCGGCTTCCGGTTTTCGATTTCCCCCCGATCCAGACTTCCTGGCTGTCGACAAACGTTCCCCAAACACTTTAATTACATTTGTAACGGTTGATTTGGCAACTTTTAGGGATTTTGCCAACTTTGCGTGCGAGTAGCTCGGATTTTCGCGATGCGCGAGCAAAATTTTGATACGCTGCTCTTCTTGCTTGGACGGCATTTTGACAACTGAAGAGTGAATTCCAAAATCAAAATAGGAGCAACATTTTACACACACACACCTTCAAAATGAGGGGTGTTCAGGTTTTTTAAATGCAAAATTGAAAAAAAAACGTCAAGTTGATATTGACCAAATTTTGACCGTATCGCCCTTTAAGGCCCGATTTTGGTTTATATTTTTATTGTTCCAATTATAAATATGTATAACAATAATATATCCTGCAGTTTACGTTACCATAGAACAGCGCCATTTGATCTGGTATTCAATGCACCTTGTTCTGTCAGCTTGTAATTGCAGAGGCAGGAGAACCTATACTTCTTCAAACTCTATGATCTTAAGAGCTGAAACATCATAGCCATTTGCTGAAAGAAAACAAAACTTCTTGGTACAGTGATCAAATTATTACAAAAAATTTTCGCTAAGGGATGGTCCATTAATTATGTCACGTTATAGTGGGGGGGGGGGGAGGGGGTTTGGGAAAACGTGACGATCCATAGAAAAATTAGTGGGCTTGTGTACAAGACACGACCGGTTGACGTAGACTTCGTTAAACCAAGTGATGCATTATAATGTCAGGGAAATTCTGTGTGGTTATTATTAGCGTTAAAATGGTTTCAATTATTCGTGCCGGTCGCTTACCCTTACCGATAGAAACAGTTTAAGTCATAATATGACGGGTGCGGCTCTTATGAGACATTAGATCAGCGTTTTGAAGCCAGCATGTAAAAAAATTTTATTGTACGCTCTTGAGATATTATTTGGTGGCCCTGAAAAGGGCCGTTTGGTTTTATGAAGTCAGTATGTAGGAAAATTCTCTTGTACACTCTTTATAACTCTTTGGTGGCCCTGAAAAGGGCCTTTTGGTTTAAATGATGACACGGCCACGGTTGCACGTTTTACGATGGACTAACTTTAAGGCCTAGAAGATAGTTGAGGATCTGTTAGGGAATATAAAATTAATGATAGTTTTGCTCATTCTTATAATCATAATCGCTTGACATTACTGAATGTTTATTCGTCGAAAACCAAATCGTTAGACGGTGGTTCAAGAAAACTGCATAATATTGCTGGCATTGCAAACGGAGGTCACGAACGAAGCCTAAAGCGGCAGAATCTTCATCACGACTAGTTGTTTGATCACAGTTCAAAGCCAAGCTGAGATATAGGTATTTGTTAGTTCTACCTGAGTCGAAAACTTTCGATGGATTCTTGTTCGAACGAATTTCAGTTTATTTATTTTTTCGCTCCGGCCATTCGGCTATATCGGTATACTATACGGAATATAAAGCTACTTTATAACATCTAAATGACTTTATCATGTGATCAATCGGCCATTCCGTTTCAAACATTAAAATTCCCACTATATTCATTTAGTTATATAGGCGTTGGTATGAATAAGCCCTTCGACCGGTGATTGATCAGGCAATACCAGCAAACTGGTTTGCCTACTTTAAAAAGTCATTGCAATCGGATGACCAAAACTATTAAGGCCAGAAGGGTGGACCTCAGAAATAAAAATTTTTCCGACAAGATCCGCTCTCTCCCAGATTGTGCAAAGCCGTTCTGGAAGTTGACAAAAATACTAAAAACTAAGCCAAGACCCATTCCACCGTTGATCCCACTTGACAGCAATCGCTCCACGGATCGCTTAATTACTTCTGCAGAGAAGGCTGTTGAGATAGGTCAACATTTCGTCAGCTCCCACAATCTTGGACAAAACATCGTCACAATCTTGGACAAAACATCGTCAGTCCACACGAAGCTGCCGTTAGCGAGCTTGTAAACAACATCCAAGTCCCAATGACTTCTCGGAAGAGTTGGAAATCTCAGCTGAGGAATTGTCGACCTATATCAAAGCTTCTAAGAACATGAAGGTTCCAGGTTTCGATAACATCATGAGCTTGGAGCTCAAGCAATTGAGCCCCCAGTTCTATAACCATCTGGCGTTGATTTTCAACCAATGCCTGCGACTTAGCTACTTTCCCTCGTGCTGGAAATTAGCCAAAGTCATCCCCATTCGGAAACCTGGAAAAGATCCTTCGTGTTCCAAAAGCTATAGACCAATCAGCCTTCTCTCAGGAGTATCGAAACTATTTGAGAAAGCAATATACCGTCGGCTTCTTTCATCTGACGACGAGCTTAACATCTTGCACGACGAACAATTTGGCTTCCAACGTAGTCGGCCGACAATTCACCAACTTAACAGAGTCATTAACATCCTTAGACGGAACAAGTCTGTTTCGAAATCATCTGCCATGGCACTTCTCGACATCGAGAAGGCCTTTGATAACGTGTGGCATGATGGCTTGGTGTACAAGCTAAAACGATACAATCTTCCCATCTTCCTGGTGAAGATAGTCAAAAAGTATCTGTCGGACAGAATATTCCGTGTTTCGCTGCAAGGTGCAGTTTCCGATGCACAGGAGATTTCCGCCGGTGTTCCGCAGGGAAGTAAACTAGGTCCACTTCTGTTCAACCAATTCACCTCAGACATACCCCCGCTCCCTGAAAATGGATCTCTGTTGTTGTTCGCCGATGATACCGCAGTCGTCCACAATGGTAGGGTAATAAGGGCGCTTACAGCGAAACTGCAGCGACGCCTGAATGTTCTGTCAGAATATTTCACCGATTGGAAGATCTGTATCAATGCGGCGAAGACCCAGGTCATCCTATTTCCTCACTCCAACACTCCCAAACTTGTTCCGCCTAAGGATTGTAAAATAAGCCTAAGCAACACAACGGTTGAATGGTCCAAATTAGCTGTTCATCTTGGCGTTACCATAGACAGCAAGCTTATTTTCAGAGAGCAGGTTGACAAAACTGTCACTAAGTGTAACCTTCTGTTAAAGCTACTGTACCCATTGATCAACAGAAGTTCTACATTGTCCCTGAAAAACAAGCTTGATGTCTACAAGCAAATCATACTTCCAGTCATCGAGTACGGCATGCCAATCCGGGAGAGTTGCGCTAAAACACATCACCTGAATCTTCAGCGTGTTCAAAATAAGTTCCTCAGGATGATCCTGAACACCCCTCCAAGGACAAGAACATCTGAGGTCCACCGTCTGGCCGAGATAAAAATGCTCCACGATCGTTTAAGTGAGTCTATCAATCGGTACAGGGCACGCTGTCTGACATCGGATCACCAGGTCATTCGGAATCTGGTTCCCCACCCCAAGGATTTTCAAATTGTAGTTTTAGTTTTAGATTAGGTAGGTTATCAAATTTTAACAAACAATGCCCCAAGGCTGAACTGTAAAAATTAATCAAAACACAAAACACACTTAACACATAAAACCGTAAAACATAAAATAAAGCTGAAGAGCCCAATGGGTTACAACACTTTATTTGTAAAATTTGTTTATAAGACAAAGAATGGATAGATAAAAAACAATTTTACATAAGCCCTTCGAAAAATACACAACCGCTCACTCTTACTTTTCCATTGAAAACTTGTATATTCTACATTATACTATGTGATGAATACATTAGGCCATAAATGGGAATATAAGGTTAAATGCGTACCTAAAATATGGTCTATGGTTTTCTTGTAAAATTACAAAACATGTTTCTATGTGAATATCAGGTAAATTAGTGAATCCATTATGGCTAAAACGTTGAGGAAATCGAAATATATATAAATATATTAGATCTCGCAGAAGAAAGAGAGTGAGTTTTATAAAATATCATTATTCAATGCAATGGGTATGGGAGAACAGGTTGGTTAATATATGATAAATTCTTATAAATATAAAATAAACACCTGAGAAAATAATCACGCATTAAAACATGTTCAGCGCATTAGTTGTATCTGTGTAGGTTCGTATGATGTAAAAGCATGCGGCGCATGTCATCACCAGAATACAATTAATACTATGTTAAAATTCATTAAGACAGGGAGCCCAATGACGACATGCACTTTGTCAAGTTGATTTTAATGTAATAAATATCAATTTCCTACCTCGAGCTGAAGGACCTTCTCCAGCGTTCCAACTAGTTGTTGGCAACGCATTATCTCTTGCTGCTTTCAATTTCGCCCGATAACTACGAGCTCGCTCGGCATCGGTGCATGGTCGTTTCGGAGGATTTCCCGTATGTTCGCTCTTTATGCGCTTCCTGAATCTGCGCAATCGTTCTGGATCAAATCGGTTAGGCATTCTCATTTTCACTATGTTTCTCAAAAGTGACAAACAAATCGGCACTAGATTAAATGGCGCACAAACCGAACGAAATATTAATTGAATTCTTATATATCTCTCTGAACTGGATTGGTTGTCCTCAAAAGGACAGATTATTTATAAGTGGGTTGCGCCAACCAGCTGGGTAAAATTTTCCCGACGGCTCGCCCTCCATGGAGGCGTTTTTGCAGTTGCGGCGAACGAATCGACACCATGATATTAGGCGCACAAACCAAACGAAATAAAAGTTTAATTCTTGTATAAACAACTCTTTGAATTAAATTGGTAGTCCTCATAAAGACAGGTTATCAGTTTATGGATTGCGCTAACCAGCTGGGTAAAATTTTAACCGACGGCTCGCCCTCCATCGAACACCGAACTAAATTTAAGATTAGTTCTTTAATAAATAACTCTTTTATTTTAATGTATTGTCTTCAAAAGGACAGATTATTTCCACCTACTGCTACTTGTCCCCATGGACGCTTTCCACCAACAGCAGCGTTTTCGAAGTCGCGGCGAAACAATTGCCATGATGAGGTAAGATAGCGGCTTGCACAAACCGACGCGATTGTGCGCCCCCATCCATAATCCGCCATTTTACCTCATCGCGACGATCGCTGTTTGGGAGAGCCTTGGTACTTACCACCACCATCTGCCTCTGCGACCAGCTGCCTGCGTCCGGCTGCCTGCGATCAGCTACCTGCGACCAGCTATCAACTCCACACACGCTCATAACTGCCTCTCTTTCATTTGTATTGCTGTCCCTTTTTTTCTCACGGAAAAGTTACTCAATTCTCGTAAAAAGTGGAACAACTCAATTGATGAGTTGTTCCACTTATTACGAAAACTGAGTAACTTTTCCGTGAGAAAAAAAGGGACAGTAATACAAATGAAAGAGAGGCAGTTTTGAGCGTGCACAGCTTCAGTGCTGCCCATTGGCGTAACTGCTGGGGGTGCCTAGGGGGCCAGGCCCTCTCCAGAATTCTGTAGGTTCCCCCCAGGATTTTTCGCTTATATATTTGAAATATATTTCTAATTTGAAATGAAACACTATTCATAAGCTCTACGGAATTGTAGGGTTTTTTTTCTTCATTTAAGTTGTTGTTGTACTTTGCTTCCTTCAGAAATAGTTTGAACGAGTTACTATTTCTGAAGAGTAAAGTGTGCATACTCTCTGCCTCACACTTTCCACTTACCCCACTGTACCTTAAAGGATGAGAAGTTGCTACATATATCAAGAAGACCATTGTTAACGACAATAAGATCCATGAGACCTCCGATATATCAACATTACATCACTTCGCTCGAGAGTTTGCGTCTGTTAAAATGTTTTGATATTGGAAATATCTTTCCAACATCATGGGATCCCAGTAGTGAACAGCAATTTTCGCTGGAGCCAAAGATGTGAAGAGAAAGTATCGATAAGTCCAAGAGAGCTCGACAGGTTATGAAATTGAATAGAAGTAAGTTTGAAATTGAGCGTAGGGTTTTTGTTAAGCAGTATTTCGAAGCAAACGCACACACTTCTGCCACACATCCCCATGCTGGGTAGGTCAAGGCAGACACATCCGCCACATTGAATGGCAAAAATGTATGCGCTTGATCGTGTTCGAATACTGCCAAAAGGGTCGGTATCGTGTTCAAAAGAAATTTCTTTTTCTATTCCAAACCCATGTTAAATTCCGTTTACTGAAACGGTAGCAGCATCCACCTGGAATTTGTAAGGTTTTCACGTAAACTAATGGGAGTTGTCACATTTATTTTCGGAAAAACGTTCCGCTCGATTATTCCGTAAGTGAAGGTGACATTTCGTTCCATGCAGATCAATTGTCAAAATTCTGCTTGGTAATATCACAGAGAACAGACATCCAAGCTACAGTGCCCTCCGTGTGTAGATGTCTATAACTGCCATTTTAAAATTACTGCTTGTTTTCGTTAGTTTCGGTGATTCGTGTGTCGATTTTTATTTTATTTTGTTTTTATTTTATTTTGTTTAATTTATCTGACTGTAGTCTACATGAACGTATTAAAACTATTGTAGCCAACAATTTAGGCAGTCTTGATGAAGTTATTTTATTTTTAAAAGATCTAGAAGATTCTCTAAAGTCGAAGAGGTCGTCAACCAACGAAAAGGTACGAACGCATGATGTCAGTGGCTCATTAAAACCGCAAGAAGTCCGATGGAATCTGGTCAGCAGTAGATATGACGATTTAAGTTGTCTTCCCACTCGAAAGTCAATGGAAGACAGAAATGCTGGTGCGTCAATTTCACCGTTCACTATCTTTGCGATAAGGGTCGCTTGTTGAATATTTCGGCGACGGTGCAGGGTGTCGAGTCCTAGAAGCCGGTATCGTTCGGGATACGGAGGGAGATCTTGAGGATTACGCCAGGGTAGGCTTCTGAGTGCAAAGCGTATGAATCTACGTTGAACACGTTCTATTCTGAGGTCACATGACAGTTGATACGGAGTCCAAACCACCGCAGCATGTTCAAGAACTGGTCGTACAAGACCACAGTAGAGTGCTTTGAGGCAGTGAGGATCGGTAAAATCACGGAAGATTTTAGTGATGAATCCCAACTATCGTGAAGCTTTCTTGATGATGGTGCTGATGTGCTGATTAAATGTAAATTAATCGTCCAGTGCCACACCCAAAACACTAACCTGATCAACGTGCTCCAGGACATTCCCATCAATTTGGTAGTTAAAAGTGATGGGACACATGGATCGGTGGAACGTGAAAGCAACACATTTAGTAATGCTTATCACGAATTAATTCATCTTACACCGAAAACATGTCTAGAAGCTCCTGAAGCCGGTAGCACACAAGGTAGATTTTCCAGTCGTATGCTTATATGAGTACGTAGTTCGATCCTAGCAACAAAGCAGCATCGTTAAAGAACAGCGCAAATTGCAAAGGCTCCTAGTTACTGCCTTGCGGAACGCCTGAATTATTATTAAACGTACTGGAAATAGCTGAATCAAGTTTTACGCTCCGAACACGATCGGTCAAGTAGCTATCCAGCCATACCACAAGTCGCTTTGATGAGCCGAGACGGGAGTGTTTGCACAGAAGTATTTTGTGATCAATGACGTCAAAAGCGGCCTTTAAGTCCGTATATACGGGATCCACTCGATTTTTAGCTTCAATATGTGTAATACAGGTACTAGGTTAAGTCCAGAAGGTTCGTTGTTATGGAGCCGCCCGGTATAAATCCAAGTTGGTTGTCTGAAATGTATTGTTTGGTACGGCCATGAATTTCATTACTATCGACTATTTCGAAAAGCTTTGATCTCGCAGATAGACTGGTAATTCCTATGTAGCTCTTAACATTTCTTTTATCTCCTTTCTTGAATACGAGGAACATAAAAGATTGTTTCTACACACAGGTGAACTTCTGCTGCTCAAATGATTTGTTAAAGATGTGGCCAAGAGGAGTCGACAAGGAAGCAGCACAGCGACAAAAGATAACAGTCGGTACACCACCAGGCCCGGGTGGATACGAGCTTTTCAGTTTCCTAGAAGCAGCAATGATCATGTCCGAAGTGATGGAAAAGGGGTCCAGGTCAAAAACATCAACAGGTAAATTTGTAGTTACCAGTTCAGATTCTTGTTGAGATGTGAGGCCAGCGGAGAACACAGACGTCAAATGCTTGGCAAACAGTTCGCATCATTCTTCAGCTGAAGATGATTCTGATTCGTCTAGAAATACATTTGACGGGATGGAAGAGCATTTCCTCTTAGAATTCACAAAACTTCAGAAACTGTTTGGGTCTCTACGCTAGGCAAAATTGTACACGCATAGCATGTGATTTATACAGATAAGCATTCACTAGGCGATATGCTTCACTTGCAAGTTTAAAAGCCTGTTGATTAGTTGCTTCCGAAGTAACCTCTGTTTACCATTTGACGGCGCCACCTGCGCGCGTTTCATCGACTTCAGGGCCTAAATAGAACTGAGGCTATCGGAGAAGATGAAATAATGGTCTATTGGCATGTCGGAAATTATCCCCAATGCGAAACTGATTGCTGCCAGCTCAGCAACATATACGGAACAAGGTTCCTGAAGTTTCCGCAAGGTAGATGAGTATTCATAGTAGACACCGAAACCAGTTGATCCATCAATGCGTGACCCAACAGTGAAAATTCTTCTATTGCAATCGACATGTTGGTACTTTTCAATAAAAATATGGGGAATTAAAATAGGTCGAAGTTGATCTGGAACTCCTTGAATAGCCTGCTTCATGGAGAGATCATAATCAATGGAAGAAGTGGGATGAGTGAAACGTACACCTTGAGAATAATAGCAACGAAGACTAATATAAACTTATTCATGATGATAACTAAAAACTGATAAAAATTCAGATGGGACTGACTTGCGACTACCGGCAGTTCAGATATTTTGGAAAAAAAATTCTATCGTTATACCGACAATTAAACCATGGTCAAGATGAGTATCGCATATAATGGTTACAATAACCATGGTCGAATTCACCACTTCATGGTATTCTTGACTATGATCATGGTAGCAAGGACTATTCCGACATTATGGCAAATGTTGGATCAATTATTTTTAATGGTCGTTTTGACCACGGTCATAGTCGGTTCAAAAGCACTATACTGCAATAGTCATCCGAACCCCCAATAATGGTAAAATTGACTATCAAATTTGTCTCTGTGTAGGTAATCGACAATGTTGTAGGACATCTGGAGAAGATGTTCAACAACATGCCGTTTGCTGAGTCAGCTGACTCGTTATCGCGTTGGCAAATTGGCAGGAGCTTATAAACTATTATTCAGATGCTCTAAATATAAGCAACTGTCGTTCGAAATGTTTGCGCCATAACAAGTTGAATATAAATTTGGAAACCTTGCGAGTGGAATTGAAAGTTGATATTACACCCAATCTAATAATATAGCTAGAAATGGGAAGAAAAATTAGTATTTACCATTTAATTCCTACTACCTTTGCTTATCTTGACAGATACGCGTATTTCGTCTACAATGTGCAAACTCCTTCAGTGTCTCGTACTAATAACTCGACTACGAGTACGAGACATTGAAGAAGTCTGCACATTGTGGACGAAATACTCGTATCTGTCAAGATAAGCAAAGGAAGTTGGAATTAAATGGAAAATACTTATTTTTCTCCCCATTTCTAGTTACAGGTATTCCACGAAACAGCTCAAACCCTCTAGGATTTAATTATATAGGTTGCTTCAGGCGTTAACTTCAACTCCCATAAGCTCAGCTGGATGCGAGTGGAGCTTCTCAGCCATGAGACGCATAAAAACATGACTGAGAAGAACCATGAACCAGAACCGATGTTCAAATCTGGCTATTTTAACCCTTATGTGATCGACAAAAAAAACACCTTTAAGTGATCGACAGGGTACCCGGGTACCCACCAAATTCAAATGATTATAGCTCTGGCTATTATTGACCGATTATTATTCTTTTGGCACCGTTAGATTTCAAAACTCATTGGCTTTAGGGACATCATCAGCAATGACCATTCGAATTCATCTGGTTCCCGTAAATCCGGGTTACCGGGGCTGTGGTCCGGTACGGAGGCACTATTTGGAAACAACTATTAAATTTCCGGAAATGGATGTCCAAATCTATGGAATAATTTCAAGAAACCATTTCTATTCCATTGTGGGCAATATGCCGACTTGCTCCTGCAACGGCCATTCTATAACAGGTTCCCGTGGGGCCTCGAGTGGCCATGAACATATTTAGTAGAAACCCTGGCAATATGGGTATCAAAATTCATGAAATTTCACCAGCACGATATTTATCAACATTTTGTAGCTATCTGATGTTTTGTCCTTGGACCGGTCAATCCGGAACAGGTTCCCGTAGGGCCTCGATTGGCCATGAACATTTTCAGCTGAAACCCCTGGCAATATGGGTATCAAAATTCATGAAATTTCTCCAGTAGGATATTTCTTAACGTTTAGTGGCAATCTGATGATTTGTCCTCGGACTTGTCAATCCGGAACAGGTTCCTATGACGCCTCGATTGGCCATGAACATTTTCAGCTGAAACCCCTGGCAATATGGGTATCAAAATTCATGAAATTTCTCTAGTAGGCTATTTATCAACGTTTAGTGGCTATCTGATGATTTGTCCTCGGACCTGTTTTACCGGAACAGGTTTCCGTTTGGCTTCAACTGGCCATGTTCATATTTAGAAGGAAACCTTGACAATATGGGCTTCAAAATTCATGAAATTTTACCAGAAACCTATTTCTCAACGTTTTTTGGCATCTGATGATTTGTCCTCGGAACATTCATTTCGAAACTAATTCCCGTGAGACCTCGAGTGGCCATGAACAAACCTGGCCACAACACGTTGAGAAACGTTGGAATTTTGATAACCACATTGTCAAGGTTTCCTTCTTAAAATGTTCATAACCTGACTGGAACCTGTTCCGGATTGACAGGTCTTAGGATAAATCATCAGATAGCCACAAAAAACGTTGAGAAATATCCTACTGGAGAAATTTCATGAATTTTGATACTCATATTGACTCATATTTACTAAAAATGTTCCGGATTGACCGGACCGAGAACAAATTATGATATGGCCACTAAACGCTAAAAAATATGCTACTAGTGAAGTTTCATGAATTTTTACAGGGTTTTTACTGAAAATGTTCATGGCCACTCGAGGCCCTAAGGGAACCTGTTCCAGAAAAACCGGTCCGAGAACAAATCAACATATGGTTGAGAAATATCCTACTGGCGAAATTTTGATACCCATATTGCCTGGGGCTTGTACTGAAAATGTTCAAGGCCAATCGAGGCCTAATGGGAACCTGTTCCGGATTGACAAGTCTGAGGACAAATCATCAGATTGCCACTAAACGTTAAGAAATATCCTACTCTAGAAATTTTATGAATTTTGATACCCATATTGACAGGGTTTTTACTGAAAATGTTCATGGCCAGTCGAGGCCCCACGGGAACCTGTTCCGGACTAACCGGACTGAGAACAAATCATCATAAGGCCACTTTACGTTGAGAAATAGCCTACTGGTAAAATTTCATGAATTTTGATACCCATATTGCCAGGGGTTTCTACTAAAAATGTTCATGGCCGGAAAAACCGGTCCAAGGACAAATCATCAGATTGCCACTAAACGTTGAGAAATATCGTATTGTCGAAATTTCATGAATTTTGATACCCATATTGCCAGGGGTTTCTACTGAAAATGTTCATGGCCACTCGAGTCCCCACGGGAACCTGTTACAGAATGGCCGTTCCAGAAACAAGTTGGCATATGTCCCACAATTGGATAGAAATAGTTTCTAGGAGTTATTCTTAACATTCTGACATCCATTCTTGCAAATTCAATAGATGTTCTGATATTGTGTCTCCGTACAGGAACACAGCCCCGGTAACCCGGATTCACGGGAATCAGGTGAATTCGAATGGTCATTGCTTATAATGTCCCTAAAGCCAATGAGTTTTGGAATCTCACGGTGCCAAAAGAATAATATTCTGTCAATAAAAGCCAGAGTTATGATCAAATGAATTTGGTGGGTACCCGGGTACCCTGTCGATCACTTAAGGGGTAAAAAAAATCGAGGTCCCCCCCTTCAGCACCCCTTGCTACTATACGAAATGTTTTTATGTCAAAAGTTGCCTTCCAACTATAATTTAGATGTCACTAAATTTCAGCTTCCTAGTTTAAAATAAACTATGAAATTTAGTAATGTAAAACATGAAAAGGTACCCGGGTACCCTGTCGATCACATAAGAGTTAAGCATTGGGAACGGAGTTGTGAAGGGATCAGTACCAACCGACACAATTTTGAAGATTTAAAACGCGTTATACAAACCAATCTAAATTCTGATATAAATTTAAAATGTTCATTGACTTAATGTTGTTTTAAGATTTTTAAGATTTTTTTGTTGTTTTAAGATTTTTAGTTCAAACTTGACTCTATATAGATTTAGGTCTATTCTCCGCCTCGGATGAGTTGAGACTTCTCAAGAGAATCGAGTAAGGTGACTACAGTAACCTTTTGTGAGTCCATTATTTATTTGATCCATACGGAATAATACAAGAAATATATATACATACAGCGATTCCACGGGAAAAGAATAGAGTTGAAAAAAAAAGTTGTCCGATTTTGCTCAAAATCGCTTGGTATGTTCTTCATCGAAAATAATAAGACCCGTATTTTTTTATTTTTTTATTAGGGTGACCATGTTCGATATAGGGTTACCAGAAAAATCGACATTTTTAGAAATTTTTTATTTTTGAAAAATCATAACTTCTGAACAGCTGTATCGATTTTGAATATTTTTTCATAAATCAAAAGATTATTACTTTTTGTTTTTATTAAAAATATTAATTCAAATAATTAATGTACTCAAATTTGCTAAAATGGTCAATATATTTGTTTTTTATGATTTTTGAAATGTTGGACCACAACGACTATTTATTTTTATATTTTTTATTAAAATTCAAACATTTTTACATAACATATCAAAAAATCTCAAATGTTCATCGAGCCGTTTTTGAGTTAAATTTTTTGAAAATTTCAAGTTTTTTGCCTATACACACATGGAATGAGCATCATTTTCCATCTCTTCAAAATAACTGCGGGAATCATTTCATTGAAGTTATCAAACTTATTCCTAATAAATTCATGATAACCATGTTTACAAATCTAGTTTTATTTGTGAAGTAATGTACTCATCAAAAGTAGGGGAGGCTGGTTCAATTCTGACCCCATTTAATGTAAGAACTATAAATCAGCCTCAAATTGTTTAAAAGCAGATACCAACATTGCTAGGGTTTACTCAGCCGTGATTTACGCTATAACTGGAGCCACAATGGTCCGTTAGCGTCCAAATTCAGCAGAAAATTACTCTTTTGTTATTCTGGACGCTATACAAGGTTTTCATTGGGCAAACGCTCAATGCACAATCCATCCTTTCGCCATATATTATAAGGATGAAGCACAAAATTTAAAGTTTACAAGCTTCATAGCAATCGCAGAATTTACTAAACATAACCATGTTGCCGTTCGGCTGTTTGTAACAAATTGTGTGAATTTCATTTAAAAAAAAGCTACCTTACCTGATAAATATCCATTTTTTTTTTTTCTAATGAAGGCAGTCAATACAGATATAAGATGACTGCTTTCAATTTGTGCCACATGTACAAGGACTTCGGTCTTAATGCAGAGTGGAACTTTTTAGCCACTTGCCATGGAAAAGGGCCTTGTGACGCTTTAAGGGGCGTTCTAAAGCGAAACGCTTCAAAAGCAAGTTTACAAGGCCCTCATATTACAACTGCATACGAACTTTACTCTTGGGCTGTTTCTTAAGTAGATTCCAAAATATAAAAAATGTTCTACACGCTAAAAAAATTTGTATTCTAGTTTCGGTTCGGTTCACTTAAAATGATCCTAATGTGGAATAATTCAAAATATGAGTTAAATTTACTCAGTCGTCGTTTACGCTACAACTCAAATTCGGAATGTGTGCCTCTGCCATCCTTATGAGCACTCATGCTGAATTTGGACGCTAACGGACCATTGTGGCTCCAGTTATAGCGTAAATCACGGCTGAGTAAACCCTAGCAATGTTGGTCTCTGCTTTTAAACAATTTGAGGCTGATTTATAGTTCTTATATTTAATGGGGTCAGAATTGAACCAGCCTCCCCTACTTTTGATGGGTACAATACTTCACAAATAAAACTAGATTTGTAAACATGGTTATCATGAATTTATTAGGAATAAGTCTGATAACTTCAATGAAATGATTCCCGCAGTTATTTTGAAGAGATGGAAAATGATGCTCATTCCATGTGTGTATAGGCAAAAAACTTGAAATTTTCAAAAAATTTAACTCAAGAACGGCTCGATGAACATTTGAGATTTTTTGATATGTTATGTAAAAATGTTTGAATTTTAATAAAAAAATATAAAAATAAATAGTCGTTGTGGTCCAACATTTCAAAAATCATAAAAAACAAATATATTGACCATTTTAGCAAATTTGAGTACATTAATTATTTGAATTAATATTTTTAATAAAAACAAAAAGTAATAATCTTTCGATTCATGAAAAAATATTCAAAATCGATACAGCGGTTCAGAAGTTATGATTTTTCAAAAATTTCGAAAAATGTCGATTTTTCTGGTAACCCTATATCGAACATGGTCACCCTAATAAAAACATAAAAAAATACGGGTCTTATTATTTTCGATGAAAAACATACCAAGCGATTTTGAGCAAAATCGGACAACTTTTTTTTTCAACTCTATTCTTTTCCCGTGGAATCGCTGTATATATATATTCACCACATTCGATTCACTCACCGAGGCGCAGAATAGACCTAATTATTCGATCAAACTTGTTATGATTTATCAATTAAAATAACCTGTCCCCACCAATTACTCTACTTTCGTCGCTCTTTTAAATTTTCCTATAAACGAAAAAAAATCCGTTGGACAGGCCCCCTCCAGGCCCCCTCCAGACTAATTGTTTAGTTCCGCCAATGATGCTGCCAAACGAATGAGGCAAATTTTTCCTAAGTGTGCTTTCTCAGCTGCATGCGAGACGTACATGGAGAGACGAATGACATGATTGGTTAAAGTCCCTCTCTAATACAAAGAAGAAGAAGATGATGCAAGACGTTCCTTGCTTCGATTTGAAAACTGAAAACTGAAAACATTATAAGACATCACCTTATATTTGCGTTATTTTCAATAGTTTACTATTGTTTGAGAATAATGTTTGACAATTGAATTGGAGCGCGGTAAAATTTGCTACCGATTGAGGAAGAAATCATGTAAATCTATCGTGTTTGATTTGAGTTATTCGCGTACAAAACGTACGGTTCTTCGTGACGGTCGCAATATTTTAGATTTTCATTTGACACCCTACCCTTGCCGTAAGACGTAGTCTACGTCAAAAAAAAACTTCTCCGATGGTCAGGTTGAAACTTCTCAGGAGTATTCAAGCAGTTCAAGCAAGAAGAACCTTCAAAAATTCAAGACCGAATATTATCGAAGTTCAAGATCAGAATTACCAGAACTTCAGGATAGAACTTTCCCAAGAATCAGGAGAGGACTTATCAGATCTTCAGGACGAAGTGGAGAGAAGAGGACTTCTTTGAAGTTAGGAACTTTTCAGAGGTTTTGGAGTTCTTCCCAGAAATTCAAGATTGAACTTCCCAGAAGTTCAGGAAAAAAACTGCCCCAAACTTTAGACGGGAACTAACCAGGAAGGGCACTTACTTTAATTTCTAAAAATATCAGGGAAAAAATCCTCAGGAAATGCTAGGCAGATTTTGCATAGCTCAGAGGAGAACATTTCAAAATATCAGAATAAAGATATCTCAAAATTCCTTAGAGCGAACAGAATGAATCTTTCCAGGAGCATTGGAGGTACTTCTTTCTAATTTGAGCATGAATTTCCAAATAGTTCTGGAACAAGCTTCCTCAAAGTTCTGGAGAAAACTTCCCAAATGTTCAGAAGTCCAAGAAAAAACTTCAAGAACAAATTTAAGGGAATTTTCCTTGAAAATTTGGAGACGGCTTTCCCAAAGTTTCAATAAAAATTTCCTCGTAGTTCAGGATGGGACCATTCAGAAGTTTTGAAAGAATAAGCTCAAGAAAAAACTCCCCCGAATTTCAGAAAGAAACTTACCAGAGAGGGCACAACCTGTAAGATCAAAAAAAAAATGCCAAAAATTCAGTAAAGAACTCCTCAGAAGTTCACAAGAGGACTTCTCAGAAGTTCCGAAGAGACCAAAAGTTTAGTTGAAGCTATCCAGAAATGCTAGAGAGCTTCCTTAAAGTTTCGAATCGAACATTCCAGCATTTCAGAATGAGAACTTCTCAAAGTTCAGAAGATCCTAGAAGTTCAGGTAGATACTTTTGATAAAATCAGGAAGAAACTTTCCAGAACTATAGGGTGAGCTTTTAAGTAGTTCAAGCAGGAACTTTTCAAAAATTCAGGAACAAACATCCCCGTAGCTCAGGAGAGTACTCCCCTGAAGTTCAGAAGAGAATATCTCAGAAGTTCAAAAAAGAACTTCTCATAAGTTCAGGATAAAACTTCTTACAATTCTAATAAGATTTTCCGAGAAATTCTGGAGAGTATTTTCCCAAAGTTTTGCGGAAATTTCCCTCGAAATTCAGGATAGGACTAATCAGAAGTTTAGAAAGTAACTATGTTCAGGAAAAAACTTACCAAATGTTTCTGGAGGGTAAGGTTGGGTGCTTAAATGTGAATGTCGTAGAAAATAAGAAGTGATTGCCAAGAAGTTCATGAGTTATTTTGTCTGAAGTTCAGGAGGAAACATACAATCTAAGTCCATACAATCCAAGAAAAAGATGCAGAAACGTTTACATAATCACACTTATAGCGAAAATGGCATAATTTGCTCTCTTATTACGTCTTTTCGTTGAAAAAAATGTCTGGCATCCTTGGAACTCTCACACATTACTTGTGATCGATGCCATCATGATCTGCACATTTTCTGGTGACACTGTACCGGCGAACTTATTCCACTTTAAATGCATTTGTTGTGCATTTGTCACTTTTTTTTACTGCATCCACGAATTTTTCACATGACAATTGCCCAATGATGAAATTTGTCAGAAGCAGATAATTTCTCATCTCCATGCGAAGCTCTAGGAGTGGACGGGAATTTATTGCTAGAACGAATAGAAATGAATTGAAAGTGTTTTGATAGTTCCGTATAGTATCAATACACTTTCTCTTCATTTCTATTCGTTCTAGCAATAAATTACTGTCCACTCCTATAGATCTTCGCATGGAGATGAGAAATTATCTGCTTCTGACAAATTTCATCAAAGATCGTTACTCTGTTCATTGGAGAATATAAAAAAAAACAACAATCAAAGTGTAGAATTGCCCAATATTTTTCGATCGGTCTAAACTCAGGGCAGTTCAGAGGATCAATCTCTTTGGTGACGAAATTAACATTGTTTGCAGCATACTATTCTAGTAGCTCCAGTCATTGTGTGAGATGTGATGAAAACCTTAGTATTAAGGCCACAACTGCAGATTCCTTGCCAAACCATTAGTTTCCGAGCAAACTTATCAGCAAAAACAAATTTATACCTGGAAGGGACATCCCCACGATCAGTTTGCCAGGTAAAATTTTCGTCCGGAGATTTGTTTATAATCCATTTTGACACATGTTTCGTCATCCATTAAAATACAGCCATCAAATTCCGTCAAAACTCGTTCGTATAGTAATCGTGCCCGCTTTTTGGCAACTAAATTTTGTTTCAGGGAGCGATTCGGATGATTACTGGCATAAAAAGACTTATATCAACAATCAATATGCAACTAGCGATATAAAATTGGTTCACTGTTGTAGAACCCCTAGGTCCGAAGTACACCTTGCAATAATTGTTGCGCTTTTCTGTACCTTTCGGTACTAGTATTTTTGCTGTAGTTTTGATTCGCTATGTTATTTTGACACAATATTTGAGAGTGTGTTGGTGTGAGTTTCGTTATTAGGGGCGAATCATTATGCTTGGGACCTGTGTTCTAGTACTTCCTGAGCTAAAAAATATATTCATTTTCTTCATGACTATCCACCCGCTGCTTATTAAGCTTGGGACTGAGCTTGGGACCGATGTGCTAGTACTGACTGAGCGAAGAAAAAAATCGTATTTGTTCGGGACCTACTCTGCCGTGCTATTAGTGTGCATGGCTTTACTGTTGATTCTCGACGAATATTTTGGAAGTCCACTCTTTATAACTCTTGAAATGGCCTTTAAAGGGTTCGTTTGGTATTTCTTTATTCGCTGTTCCTGGAGTGGTCCGAATCATAGATAAATGTCGAGATAATTAGTTTCGGAGGTTAAATTCGAGTCCTCTCAACTCAGGCAACAGAAAAACGGCCGTTTTCAGGACCTAAAATCCACATCCAAAAAGAGTTTATTTCTGAACGTTGCATCTAGAAACAGAAAAACAATTGTAGTCTATCTGGGCAACGGCTGTTCGCCAATACACCCTCCAGAGTGCTGGCCAGCGCCAGCAACTAACCTAAACTACTATCTGCAACTAATGCACTATGTACAATAGGCTGATGCAAAATTTGAAATATTTGCTCCCCTAAGCTTAATCGACGCCAATTTGGGTCTTGATAGTCCCCAAAAAATTTTAACACATTTGGTATTAATTTGGCTTTGCACACGCTATTCAAAGTTTGTATGGGAATTAGTATGAAGAATCTCAAACTTACATTTCCAGATCCCTAACATCTTGATATTATGTTCTTAAACCAAATCTCATATACATTCATATAGTGTAAGTTGTCAACTATCAAAATGCCGAAGATACCTGACATGTAAATTTTATACAAAAATAGTTATTCAATAAAACATAAAATACACACTTTAGGTATGATGTTTTATTCTTATTTTTGTTTTCTTATTATTTATATGTTTTTTATATTTTATATTCATATTGTATGTATTTTATTTTATTTATATTATTATATATATTTTATATTTTTATTTTTTATATATATTACATATTTTTACTTCTTATTATTATATTTGTTGAATAACTATTTTTGTATAAAATTTACATGTCAAGTATCTTCGGCATTTTGATAGTTGACAACTTACACTATATGAATGTATATTAGATTTGGCTTAAGGACATAATATCAAGATGTTAGGGATCTGGAAATGTAAGTTTGAAATTCTTCATACTAATTCCCATACAAACTTTGAATAGCGTGTGCAAAGCCAAATTAAAACCAAATGTGTTAAAATTTTTTGGGGACTATCAGGACCCAAATTGGCGTCGATTAAGCTTAGGGGAGCAAATATTTCGAATTTTGCATCAGCCTAATGTACAACTTTGATTGCACGTTGGCGTTATCAATGCAGTTTTGACAGTTCAGGTAGCTTGTTTACGTAGACTTAGAATATTTTTGGAAAGGCCGGTTTGAGATTTTGTGCTATAACTTTTTTACGATTGAAGTAAAATTGCAGGAAAACAGATAGCAGTGCTTATTTTTACATCATTTCCTGAATCTAATAGTACAGAATCCGGAAAAAGCAAATGCAAATTTTCGATTGAATGGTTAAATTCTAACATCTTGTAAATAAGCTCCCTGAACTGTAAAAAATTGAGGTTAATGCATTCGGTGTAATGAACTATTTCAATAAAACCAATGCTCGCGATCGCATTGCCATATAAACCATGAAGTCTACGTTAGATCGCAGAAAAATAAAAACGAAGTGGTTGAAATTCTTCACACTATAACTGGCCCGTACCCATTAATGGGTAAAAAAGTACCCATTTTATGGAAGTTTGTGGAGCTTAGTGATCCTCAGAGTACAGAGATATGCGGAAATTCAATCCGATGGTTTGGCAACGGTGTTCGTTTTGTTCACAAAAGCTGCTAACACTTCCGCAGAGTAAAATGTTACAGCTTTGTGCGTGGCTTCGTCGTTTTTAGCTTTTATTGTTTACATTTATAACGTACAAGTAATTTGTTTATTATATATTTAAAATACTATCAACTATGAAGTGTATTGCAAAGTTTTGCACAAACCGCGGAGGTGTTAAATTATCGAATTGTGTCAACATAAGCTTGAATATTGTTGGTGTACATCAATGTATCACCGTATATGTACATTACAAAATCGAGACAAGATTGGAAGCGGGTTGGCCTGTCTTATGGACGACTAGTAACTTTCCAAATACTCTGATGATTACTATTGCAGACTTGAATGAGTATGTAGGTGATTCCTAATGTTGACTTCAGACTTGGCGATTTCATTATTGAACGACTATGAGGGAAGCGATCCAAACAAACAGACAGAATTAGATACTGGAGCAGAATTCTCTTCAAAATACTGACAACACGGCACCAGTGAAATGATTTGACTAAAATGAAAAACGGTCTTCTGTACAAATTCCAAAAAATTTCATTTCAGCAACACAAGCAACATTATCGAACACAGATAATAGTAAAATATTATGTTATTATTACACCACGAGTTCAGCAGAATACGAATGATTCATTTTTGATTTTTGAAGCGTAATAAATATAAACCATTTATTTTAACTCCATTTCAATACTTAGCAATCAAAACATTTCAGCAAACAGTAAACATGCTCGTTTGGCTCAGATTTTGACAGTTCTCGCTGCTCGCTTGGCTCAACATGGCCGCTTCCGCATATCTCTGTACTCTGAGGATCACTAGTGGAGCTGTCAAAAAAATTGGTAAAATGAGATTACAAATAAAGCGTACTTTTCACCCATTTTTAAAAACACTTTAGGGAAATAATAATGGGTATATTTTTCGCCATTAATGGGTGAAAAATATCATATCGTAATTTTCTGGTTCAATTTTGGTTTTGATGCAGCCGTGCGAAAACATAATAAAAAATCTCGATAAAAATGGAAAATATAAAGAAAAAAAATAAAAGCCGACAGCTCCAAGGTAAGAAGTAAATTAATTTAAGGGCCATCCATTGAGTACGCTTTGCATTAAGAGAGTGGAGGGTGGATTTATACAGATGTGGTACAAGGTATGGAAAAAATAAATGTGACGAAGGGGGACGGCGTTGGGTCTACCTGAATTCTTCACGACGTAATAAATTGATGAATTCCTAAATACTTCAGTAGAATTAATTATACAATAAATTCCACACAGACAACGTTCGAAGTTACCTACGAATTTTAGTTTATCTCACCGGAAGAAGTGTTCGGAATTCATCGAAGGAGGATTGCACTGACATCGAACAAGAATTGGCAGCTCCAATAATTCGATGTTTCATAGTAATATTAATTTGTAACATTTATTTTGGTTGAACTAATTTGAACGCTCTTTTAGGATACTGAGACTGCTCTGGAAGAACAATTGGCGAGATATGTTGCCTATAGTTTGAAATTGAGCGGAGGGCATTGTGAGGTAGTATATCGAAACAAGCACACAATCTTTTGCCAAGCATCCCCATGCGGAGTAGGTCAAGGCAGGAACGAATGCACCAACTTGACTGGCAAAAGAATGTGCGCTTGATTGTGCTCATATACTACCGATAGCTTAAATGGTTCTAACGAACTGTCTATTCGCACTCCCAAATCCCCTACATGAAAGAGAAACTATATCCCGCTCATTCGGGTTTCTTTTTTTTTTTGCTAGAACAAAGTTGTTAAGAGAAAGTATTGATAGTTCCGTTAGCTCACGGCAGGCTATGAAAATTTAATAGAAGTAGTTTGAAATTGAGCGGAGGGCATTGTGAGGTAGTATTCCGAACAGGAAACACAGACTTTTGCCAAGCATCCCCATGCGGGGTAGGTCAAGGCATGATCGAATGCACCACCTTGACTGGCAAAAGTCTGTGCACTTGATCGTGCTCATATACTACCGATAGCTTTTTTAATAGTTTTAACGAACTGTCTACTTGTACTCCCAAATCCCCTACATGGGAGAGAAACTATCTCCCGCTCCTTTAAAAAAAAAGCTATCGGTAGTATATGAGCACGATCAAGTGCACAGACTTTTGCCAGTCAAGGTGGTGCATTCGATCATGCCTTGACCTACCTCGCATGGGGATGCTTGGCAAAAGTTTGTGTTTCCTGTTTCGTAATACTACCTCACAATGCCCTCTGCTCAATTTCAAACTACTTCTATTCAATTTTCACAGCCTGCCGTGAGCTAACGGAACTATCAATACTTTCTCTTCACAACTTTGTTCTAGCAAAAAAAAATGCTGTCTACTCCTAGAGCCTCATGGTGATGAGAAATTATTTCCTTCTCAAAACAACATCATAACTAATAGGTTGCCTAATCCTTTTAAATTATGTGTTATCGGGTTTGCATTCGGATTCCCCTTGGGTTTTCACCTTTAGAGCTAAAAACAAATCATTCCGATGTTCGCGATCACACTTTCTCACGCTTACTTTGTTGGTGACAGCTGAACACTATTTGAAAATCGAAACTTTCCTACTTGCTCACGGGAAAAAATGACATTGATTCTAGTTTTCAAGTTTCCAACGAGAGTGAGCAAGATATCTATTACGACAGCACCAGATCAGAGCTTGCACACGTCAATTGCGGTGGTGAAAGTAAACACAAGGCAAGCATCAACCTATAGTTGTCATTTGAAGACAGTGCACTGAAACTGTTATTTGAAGTTTAAAAATATTTCAAATGTCTGTAAAAGTCTTTAACATAAATACAATGTCTGCATCGTTACAAAAGTCTGTAACAAAAATGTTCGTAAATTTACAGACATGTCTGAAAATATGGCATCCCAGGATCTCATAGACTTTCATTCCAAGAATATTTTTTCAAAACGACGTAACTAACATTCGGACAAAAAACTGGGTATCAATTGGCAACAAATATTATTAAGTACTATTTGGGTTTTGCAAGCTTCTTGTGTTCGTGACTGCTCTGAGTTCTAAAAAGGTCTTAAGTTTGGTATCAGTATGAATAAGAGGTACTTTTTTAAGATATGCCTAGAAATTTTATAAATTTTACAAATACAGGTATACCTCGATAGTACGTACTATCGACTTTCTCACTTCAAGTCAAAATTGCATAAAAACTACTGATTTTTCTATAAAATCAAATACAACCAAAAGGAAGAGCGCATTAGATTTCAGATTCAACCAGTAGTTTTGATGCAATTGCGATTTGAAGTGATAAAGTTGTTGTACGTACTATCGAGGTATACCTGTACACTTTTTGCTTCTGACCTACTCACATAGACCATCATTTCTAAACAAAATCGTCAAAAGGTCGAAAGTAACAATTGTAAACAATGACTTCAAACTTAAATTTCCTGGAAATGCCATGTTGCTAAATTTATATCCACTACCGATGGGAAGGTAATATAACTCCCTGTATCTGTTGTTGGTGCTATTTTGTTTGTGGGAGCACGCAGATCCCAGAAAAATACAATAGATGTCATTGTTTACAAATGTTATATATGTCCTTTTAACCATTTTGTCTATTTTTTTTAAAGCTATGTCGATTTATAATCCGGAATAATAAAATCATCTGTATTTCGGTAACGGATTGACGTACAAATAAGTTCAATACATCAAAACAAAGGTAATTCACTGTACTTTAAGGAAAAATAATCAATACAGATAATTTCTCTTCGTTTCTTATTAAAATTCGCACTTTCTTCTTTATTCCTCCTGTTGGTAATTTGGGGATAACGTGCGTAATTGGAGTATTATTATATTCCTGCAATAGTGTACCGTATTTCATATTAATTTTACAATAAGTAATATTTATTATCAATATCGTTTTATAATCGAGGATCTTCTTAATTCTAACCATTCTACTCACGTTTATTCCCGTTTGGCAAGGTATTCGAGCAGAAATCTATAGCTCCTATAATGATCGGTAATCCATGTTAGGCGCTACCCAGGTAACCAATAAGCAGTTCCAAAGCGTCTTAACGGCTGCCTATCAAGCATTTAAGTCGCCGTAAATGCAACATAAATGCCACTTTTGGCCCAATATACGGCTGCTTTACTGCAATGCTATGGTAATGCATCATTAATGCTGTTTTGTATTCGAAATGCTTACTACAGGCTACAAGCATTTAAATAACATTTGAAATGCAGCTTTACAACCGATAGTTTTCAAGATGCTGATTTAATGCTAATCTGAAATGCGGATTTAGGGTTGATTTACTGCATATGCTAATGCTTATTGGTTACATGGGTACTTATGTACTCCTCCGTACATTCTTCAAGTATCCGTACTATAACAATTATTGTAAGTATTTTATACACATTTTAGATAAGTTAGTGTTTACCTTTGCATGAAGGTATACTAGCGTAGTTTTTTAAGTTAGAATAATTCAATGGATGTAAGCTAACACTAATATAGTGAAATATTTCATTAATTTCAGATCACTTCTTAGATATAAGTTATAACCTAGAATAGTACCTCGTTGCAAAAATCGCATAAATTCAGCTAGGTTTCACTTATTTTAGATAAAAACAACGCGAGAACTTGCTGCATGAGTTGCCTGCTGTGTACGGTCTATCGTCTACAATTACTTGGAGCAATCAATGACGTTTGGCCAGTGCTCTCGACAGAAGGGTTGTACTGGTCGCTGTAGATTGTCTTGGGTGTACCTCGACATGCTATGAAAATGCGAAAATCCCATGATGCACGAGTCGGTACTTAAAGTGCTCACCACTTCAATATGGATTGCTCGGGTAGTCAGGCATGTTATCAACATACCCCAACGTTTCTCCACTCGACGACCCACGACGACTTCCACTGGTCCAAAATAATCGACACCAATGTGTGTAAACGGTCGAGCATAGGCATCAAGACGCTCCGGAGGCAGTTCGGCCATTATGCACGGTAATCTTAATTTACGCTCTTATGACTATAAAGTATGCTTTTTCGAGGGAAACTGGGACTACGCCAAAAAGGAGTATATTACTTTTACTCCCTTTTGCGTAAACTGAATATACGTCCGTAGAGGACAACACAAGTAAAGAATAAATAAAACTGACGTTTCTAGAACCCATTAAAAAAACTAGTCTGAAGGATACTTTCTGCTTACAGTCGAGGCTCGACACAAGGTGTATTTTAGAAGGAGGGAATGAATGGGGAATTAACGAAACCAGTAAAACAAGAGCAACAATATTTCCGGTCGTATGAGTATATCAAATAAAAAGAGAGAATGAGATGGAAACTACCGAGTGGGAATTAGCATTAGAAGGGAAAGAGAAAGAGTGATAAAAGAAACGGGCTTATCTTGAAATCGTTGATTGAAGATCATTCTTGTGAGGAAGCAGCAGATTTCGGACACCACAACGTCATAATGAGCATACTTTTTACTCCTTTTGAAAAGTTTAAAATGCATACTTTTTACTCCTTTTGAAAAGTTTAAAATGCATACTTTTTACTTCTTTAGAAAAGTTATGTATGCATACTTTTTACTACTTTTGAAAAATAAATATGCATACTTTTTACTCCTTTTGAGAACATAAAAGATGTATACTTTTTACGCATTCGTAAAATCAATATTGCTCGAGTATGGCTGAAAACGGCTCAATTCCGGCATTCACATTCTAAAGTGAAAAAGACATCAATACATTACACAGCCATGTTCATTCTTTTAAAAATAAATCAAATGCCTATGCAGAGGTTTTGCTTACAAAAAAAATATTCACGCATTTTGTCACAGGCGCTCTGGAACTATTTATTTTATAATTATAATAACTATTTATTTTATAATTATAATAACAATAACAGCGTCTGGATAGTCAAGAAGAAAATTAATATATTTTTTTGCTCAGGAAGTACCAGCACATCGGCTCCAAGCTCGGTCCCAAGCTTAATGATTCGTCCCTGATAACTGTCCGGGCATGGAAGACCTGTTTTGTTTCATATAGTGTTAAACATTTGTAATTACTTACAAAAGCAGATATTTAACTTACCTGTCAATTTCGTGAATGCGTCTGTATCCAACGTATTGAACAATTTTCCATTTTCTATTCTGCAGAACCGTTCCCGAACTTATTAACGGTTCTTACAAAAAAAATGCTTTTTTGAAAATGGCGTCAGCATCAAGTCACGGGCAGAGTTAATTTTGTTTTCTCAGCGGTGCCTACTTTTTACACATTTTTTTGTCGCCGTTGACATACTTGAAAAGGCGTAAAAAGTACTCTTCATTAGGGAATAAAAACTAGTCTCTTTTTGACGTATCAACTATAATCTTGAAAATGTGCAAAATATAGCCATAAAAGAAGTTTTCCAGATTTACCGTGTGGGAGGCCGTGGCTCGGCGCGATGGTTTTTGCCAGGGGCCTGGCAATTCTATCCTTGTTACTAACGTTTGACAGTATGCAACATATCGCGGGCCTTATTTGAATAAGGCCCGTCTGACGTTTGTTTCTACGGGTACGGGCCCCAGTATTGTTTACAAACAATGAATCTTTTGACGTTTGGATGTTAGAGATGTTGGCTAAAGCAAAATGACTTCTCGCCAGCTCCCTGGTTTTTGCAGTGTTGGCAGTTGTAGCGTACCTTGGCATATATCGTTCGTAGTCTAGGTATGCAGTATTTTTGGCTGTGATAGTGTGTGATCAGAAGGTTGGTAGTGTGGTGGTTGCGTGGGAGTATAATCGAATATTAAATATTGGCAAATTTTGGCATCTTCGGTCGCTTGGAAAGAAGCATTGATTCTTCCGTGCATCTGTATGATTCCGTGATCATCCAGCGAAGGCGTCAACTTGAACAACGAACTGTTCTTGGGAATGATCTTCGACGATTCGTTCGTTTGGTTTAGGAGAGTGGCAATTTCATCCGGGTAGGCTTCTTGTTGGGTATCACATATCTTTCGGCAATCTGCTTCAGACGATAGTTTTTTGGGATTCGGTGTACAAGCACTGCTACCTTGACCATTCGTCTCCAGCATGAGACATTAATCGCTGAGTCAGGTACGGTGGAATGGGTTAGCAGATACGGACGGAGTTCAGTATCTGTATTGCTGGCCTTCGACGGTTGACGTGGCCACGCTTCTTCTGGAAGGCCTAGAAATTCTGGCCCGATGTCATATCGGGAAACTTCTCCGACTTGTTTCCTTCGTTCGCGACATTTAGCTTCGTCGGCACCCAACGCCACTGGATTTGCGCCGTTGCTTCCAGAATCTCGCTGACTCGGCAGGCAACGAACGGTATGTAACGACGGTGGTCCGAATATAACCAGCAAATCACATCACAGGAATCAGAGTGGTAGAACCGCTTACTCATATTGAATCGTCGACCGTTCGGGACAGCCTTGTGCCGATAACCGCTGCCATGAGCTCCAGTCGTGGAATTGAGTGATATCTCAAAGGAGCCCCTCTTGTTTTGGCGGCAACTAGGCGGCACCAGACGAATCCTTTTTGCACAAACCGTAAGTAGCATGCAGCGGCCATACCGTTCTCACTTGCGTCCACGAATTTGTGTAGCTGAACTTCGTCGTACCCCAAGGCAGAGCGGAAACATCGTGGTATTTGCACTTCCTCAACTCGCAGTAGGACTTGCAACCAGCTACGCAATTTGGCAAATGCATCGTCGTTGATCTGGTCGTCCCACTGGGTGCCGCTACCACAGAGAACAGACATTGATGTCCATAGAATTTTTTTTTAAAAACGTGTGTAAAAGTTAATATGAGTAGCCGATATAAAAAGCAAGTGCAAACAAAAACAAACAAAACTTTTCAGGTTATGTGCTAGGCTTTGTATTGATAAACATTGATATGGCAGTTATCGCACAACTGCAGCGCCGCCTACTAGGAGCATAACGACATACATTTGAAATGTCGGTTTAAAGTTTTACACAAGTAGCAGATCGAAGATGAACGTCTGTTTTCTGTGCCGCTAAGCCAGATTTTTTGTAAAAGGTGTAGTGTTTTTCCTTACAGTGCGCTCACTATGCGTACACTCTCGCTTCACTTTACTAAATTTTTTAGTACAATTGTATGCTATCCCTTTTTCTCTCACGGAAATGTTACTCAATTTTCGTTAAAAAGTGGATCAACTCAAAAAAGAGAAAGCATACAATTGTACTCAAAAATTGAGTAAAGTGAAGCGGGAGTGTATACGCGCGGTTGTCAAACGTCGTTCAACTCCGGGCGATGTATTCTGTAAACGTTGCTTACCAGCGATCGAAATAAAATACAAGAGTTAGATTAGTTTGTAACAACAACCAAGCAGGTCTAGTTTTATTTAATCCATATGGGAAACTTTAAAGAAGGATTTCGAGGAACATTAAAAACGGCGCAATGAGACCGAGAGGGTCAAAAATCGTCATGAGAATTCATAGTTTTGTGAGCTGACGACATCCGTTCCAGGTTGCAGTCATAGCGGTTCCAACCGACCCTGAAGGTGAAGACGTCTTGCTGTACACCACCTCATCCCGAGCACTTTTTTAGCTCCCGTTTCTGGCGAGTGATCCAATTTCTTCTCCACAGCGTTGTTTCCACGTAGGGTTGCTAAGACACGTTGAGAATTGCTACACGCAAAGAAATCACTCTGCTTTGATTCAACAAAATATTTTGTTGGTATTCAAACCAATGTTTCTATTTGCTTCAATTCATAAAAAAGTTCCAAATCAATTCAAAATTTCATTCAAATTAAACCGACAAAATTATTTAAAGTAACCACCGCTGTGTGATTCAGAACAATCAACTTTATTTTTCAACTCAAATGATTGATTAATTGCTCCAACAAAGTATTTTGTCATCCTAAGAAATCACTCTGCTTTGATTCAACAAAATATTTTGTTAGTATTAAATGCAAGCTTTCTGTTTGTTTCAATTCATAAAAAAGTTCCAAATCAATTCAAAATTCCATTCAAATCAAACCAACTTTTTTTTTAAAGTAATCACTGCTGTGTGATATTAATTTAAATAAAATTTGATTTATAACAACCACATTTATCGTTTTACGCAAATGTTTAATTTATTGTTTTAACAAAATATTTTTTCACGCTAAGAAATCACTCTGTTTTGAATCAACAAAATGATTTGTTGCTTTTCAATACAAGGTTTCTATTTGCTTCAATTAATGAAAAAGTTCCTATTCAATTCAAAATTTCATTCAAATCAATCCAATAAAATTATTATCAAATCCATATTGTTATTGTAATAAAGTATCACAATGCTGACAAGTAGCTGCGTTTTCATTTGCCTCCGGTAGTTTTTCTAATGTAAGTTTAAACATAATATATTATAATATGTTGATAAATATCAAGATTTTCAACGAGTTATTGTTGTTGCAGATAACTGCAGTTGATCCAACAATCAGACTCTACAATGCACAACACAGGCGATTAGACAGCATAGTCCTTATCTCATCATAGTCCTTATATCATGGCCGTAGAGAAAAACATGTGTAATCAGCGTCTTGTTTTGTTAACTTCGTGCCGCGGTGATTTTTACTTGACCGGAGTGACTTCATGGGTCCATAGTGGGTACGATTTCTTGCCATAATGTGAGAATAAATAAATAATTTGAACAAATAAACACGACTTTCAGTTCAATAAACCATGAAGCATTATTTCAATTCAATGGTTTTGTTGTATTAATTCATCAATGTATATTAATTCAACAAATGCGCTTAGTTGGTTAAAGAAAATATTTTGTTTCAAACAACAAAACCCTCAGTTGATTTCTATAAAGCATGAAGTTTTATTTCAATTAAATGGTTTTCTTGTATTAGTTCATCAATGTTTATTATTTCAACAAATGCGTTTAGTTGGTTTAAGAAAACATTTTGTTTTGAGCAACAAAACACGATGTTCAATTCTATAAAGCATGAAGTTTTATTTCAACTCAAAGGTTTTGTTGAATTAGTTCGTCAGTTTTATTGGTCCATATTTAAACCAAAATTTTAGTTGAATTGATTCGTAGTTTGAATTGGTATAACTACGTATTTTTTTGCGTGTAGTCCATTTACGGATTTCAAATCCTCCCTGCGAGTGAACGAATCTTACACCCTGGGCAAGTTGGATTGCATCATATTCGGTGTCGGCGCTCACCAGCATGTCGTCGACGCAATGCCGTTTCTTAATTACCTCCATGGCAGATGGATACTTTTGAGCGAAGCGCGAGGCGATCAGGTTCATGGCGTACTGGACTTTTTTACGTAAGATAGGCTCTTTGAAGGTAGGCCAGAAACTTTGGCAGCGATTGTAGCCAACAAGGTACGAACAAGAAAACCGCAAATTAAAGGGGACATTGGGTTAAATAGGCCATTTTTCGAGCTCTGAACTGAATGAAACTTGCACCACTTGATTCTCAAGAGTTTTTAATATAAAATATGCTTCGATACGGGCAAAACGTTCAGCAGCGTTTTTAGTTATATGGGTGCCAACTCAAAAAACACATTATTAGGGGTAAATGGAGTAAAATGGACCATTCCCCGGGCCCGGCGCAGAATGAAACCAGCACTATTCAATTTTTTTGGAAAATTTCCCATTAGAAATGATGTATTTCAAGCAGCAAGCAAATCCAGTGGCGTTTCATCTGTGGGATTTTGGGTCCATTTTTCCCACTGTGCAACGGTTTATCCGTTTTTTTCAAATATTCCAAAAAAAATATAATCAGTATCGGTTGCAGTAAACATGTTTCTCATCTTAGCTATGTACGTTTTAAAGCAAAACTCGTCATGTGGATTCTGGTGAACAATTTCCATGTTTACCAATTTTTCGGCTATTTCGTTTAACATTTGGGCGACCTCGCGTTAAATATTATACACGTTTTTGCGTGTAATATTACTTTTCAAATGCAATCCTAATGTAAGTTTCAGTATCATTGAATGCAAATCGGCTTGTTTACACGGTTATCGAAGGCGGCGTCCGTGTTTCTCTTCCTGTATCTCTTCTGCGGTATTTCACTAGTTGATTGCGCTGGGGATACATCGAACTGATTAAAAAGCTCCATGCCGTCTTATGTGTTTCCGGAATGAATGGTATTGAATATCTGCTAACAGGCCTTTACTGTTCAAAAGTATCGATAAACTACACGCACCTGATGATGATATTCTAAATGTTGTATATATGCATCAGCCTGATGGAAAGCCCTAGTGGTTGAACATACAACCAATCATTGTTGTTGTTTGGTTCCAGAGAGTGGGTGCAGGTAATTCTTTAGTTCGTCTACAACCGTGAACCAATTTAAAATCGCTAGTTGCATATAGATTGTTGTTAATATAAGTGATACCTAGGTTGGTCTCTTCAATTATAAGGATTTCGTTCGAGTTTCCTTCAAATAATAGTTTAAAGTCTGTGTTGATCTGGTCTCGGAAAAAAAGAATCAAATTAAACAAAAATAGTGGAATAATAACTATTCAACTCACCAACTGATAACCTTTATGGCTGAATGTGCCAGCAAGAAGGGTTTGCGCTTGGAAATGCTCATTGGCCAATTATCTAGTACTGTCGTCCAAGGTTCTATGTTTAGTGCAAGTCACTCATATATACGGTCAATTTTCTCTGCGTGTATAATCAACAGTGGGTTAAAACAACAAAAATATGAGTTTAGAACAACCATAATATGTGTTTTATTATGGTAATATCTCTAGGTCGAAACAACATAGAGACAAATTTCATATTAAATTTTACCATTATTGGGAGTTAGGATAACTACTGCAGTATATTGATTTTTAACCGACTCTTGTCATGGTCAAAACAACCAATAAAAATAGTTGATTCAACATATACCATAATGGCGGAAGAGTCTTTGTTATCATGATCAAAGTCAACAATGCCATGAACGTGGTGAATGCGTCCATTTTCATGGCTATTGTTACCATTATATGCAATAGTCATTTTGACCATGATTTAATTGTCGGTATAACGATAGAATTTTTATCAGAGAACCGACCTGCCTCTTTGTTTCGAAACAAAACGAATTTTTAAAACAACTAGTTCTTTAGATTGAATGTTAACAAACAAGTTTGTTGTTTCAACCGGGACTCTTTTTTTTCTCCGTGTAGAAGTGCTTTGCTTCGAAATTGGTTTCGAATACCTGCTGGAATCTTTAATCAACATCCATCGACACTGCTCACATCTCGAAAATAAAGTTGACAGAAGATCAGATCCGCCGTCATCGGTGAAACATCATAAATCCATTTTATTTCCGGACCCTGTTCAGTCGTTCTCTTTTCACTTGAAGTCGTCGTCAAGTGCGGTCGCACTATTCAGCATCATGGCGTGAGTGATAACACTTATTTTTGCATTGTTGGCTCTAAATTGTGTTTTTCTCTAGTAAATGGCTATACATCATCGATAACATTGATATAGTTTGAGATTTTAAGTTCAAATAGCCGTGTTAAATATATAATCGTTCTTGATTTGCCTTATTAGTGATATTAAAGTAGTGAGGTTATGTTCTAATGTGTTTCTCTTTCCCTTGATTTCCAGTACCAAAGTGTCGAAGGATATCCTGTACGAATGCGTCAACGAGGTGCTGAAGGGCTCCAAGAAGAAGCATCGTCGCTTCCTGGAGACGGTGGAGTTGCAGATCGGTCTGAAGAACTACGATCCCCAAAAGGACAAGCGTTTCTCGGGCACTGTCAAGTACGTGTTAACCTGATTTTCCTCTTTCACTGTGGGAGGTGATTCGATTTTTTAGGCAACCTGGTTGACAATATCCGGTTGCGTCGAACGAATCCGTTCCAACAATGGTTGTGGAATCAGGAAGTCTCCCTACGAGAGACGGACCTGCACTCAGGGTCTTAAATAAAATGAGGAGGCATGGTTCCGAATGAGTTCGGAACAAGCCGAAACCCCTTTGCTTTAGATAAACGTTAATGCTCTCTTCCGTCACCGGTGGTGAGTTAGAATCGATAAAAATATCCCGTCTCCCATCATGATGTTAACGACCTAGTGACACGATTTTTAATGTCGATATTATCTCTTTCACCCAACAGGCTAAAGTACATTCCGCGCCCGAAGATGCAGGTGTGCGTACTCGGGGACCAGCAGCATTGCGATGAGGCCAAGGCCAACGATATCCCATTCATGGATGCCGAAGCACTGAAGAAGCTCAACAAGAACAAGAAGCTGGTTAAAAAGCTAGCCAAGAAGTACGACGCTTTCCTGGCTTCGGAATCGCTGATCAAGCAGATTCCCCGTCTGTTGGGTCCCGGTTTGAACAAGGCCGGTAAGTTCCCTGGTCTGCTCGCCCACAGCGAATCGATGACGGCCAAGATCGACGAAGTCAAGGCCACCATCAAGTTCCAGATGAAGAAGGTCCTGTGCCTGTCGGTTGCCGTCGGCCATGTCAAAATGACCCCCGATGAGCTGGCCCAGAATGTGCATTTGTCGATCAATTTCCTGGTGTCTCTGCTGAAGAAGCACTGGCAGAACGTCCGCTCGCTGCACATCAAGTCCTCGATGGGAGCCGCCCAGCGTCTGTACTAAGAGCCGGAATCGATTCGCGGGAGTCGCAGGGGTACCAGTTTTTCGGTACCGCCTGTTGCTCGCATTTTGTACACTAATGTTACAAACTGGATAAATAGAATTGTAAGGTACTTTCTGTGGTGTGAATACAGCTCGCAGAAAGCAAAAATTTGTTGTGGTTTAACTGCGTATAGAAAGAAAGCATTGTAAAATTTCAGGACTAAAGATGACTTCGACCAAACCTTTTCAAAATAAGGTGACCTGAGGAATGCTTGATTGCATTTTTTCATTATAGAGTGGTAGATAGCGATAAAAACATTGAAACCCGTATCTAGTCACCTTATTTTAAACAAGGATCTTAGCCCTTATTCCTGCTCCATCGATTTTCGGCATTCGGGCCTCGCTGTTGTCGATCCATCAAAGATGTCGGGAAAAGGACTCGATATACATCGCTTGAATGGAGCGGACTTAAATTACACTGAAACCTTTAATATTTCCAAATTTACGTTGAGTATTTCGGGGAATCAATTCATCGAGTTACCGAAAATTACCATATAAGGTTAAGGTAGCAAGTTTGTCGGTAATAGAACTGTTCCTTGGTGGAATTGGTTACTACGAGAAGTTTGCCGAACATCGGTGTTTGTAGGATACCGGGTATCCGGAGAGATTTTCCCGAGTCTTGGAGCGATGACGAAAGTTGAGTTTGGTAGACAGGTGCAAGTCGGTTGAGCTAATAATGGCTACGGTGGAGGAAATTGTGATCAAACATTCGCCGGAGCCGGTGGATATTCTGAAGAAAACGAAGAGGTAGCGACGATGTTGATGAATGGAGGAGTTAAGTTCAAGATACGATGCTATTTTCGTTCACCTGCAATTCCATATGGAGCAAGCATTGCGGGTTTGGATAGGCAGATATAGATATTTAGGGGGGCAGCCCATATGGCATAAAGTCGTTTGGCATAATGTCATTTGGCATACCCATAACTTGAGCTAGGTGGTCATTTGGCATAATGCCGTTTGGCATAATGACCATTTGGCATAACACTTTTGAATTAACATAGAATCCAAGTGGTCATTTGGCATAATGTTACTCTTTGTTCATGAAAAACGCGAATGTAAGACATTACTTAAATGATTATCGACTGGAAAGTTTGGTATTCCTGGATATGGTTTTCAAATCTTGAGTTTATCTAATACTACACGCTCAAAACACACTTTCTTTCATATGTAATACTATCTCTTTTGTTCTCACAAAAAAGTTATTCAATTTTCGTAAAAAGTGGATCTACTCAAGTTTTGAATTTATTCACATTTTACGAAAGTTGAGTAACATTTCCGTGTGAGAAAAAGAGATAAGAATTCAATTTTACTCAGTCACTGAGTAAAATGAAACGAGGGTGTAGACTGAGAAAACAATATCCAGAACATAAGACATTATCATCGCTAGGTTGATTAATCTAGGTTTTTCCCCATAGTAATATTCCCTTCTTTCTAAATACGCAGTTCATCAAAATACGGCATTCTTAGGTTTCAGGATTAAAATTGAAATTTGAAAATCAAATGTTTTCTTCTCTGATGTTGAACAGTGAATTTTTGGATTGAATAAATGTATGGTTTAGTTTTGTTTGGCACAATTTATTCCATACCGATAGAAACGCAATTTGAATTGTCATAAATAGGCGAATATGGAAACTATTGTAATCTTTCTTGTTTATTCATTAGGTTGTTCCACGTTGTTCTATAAAGTTTTTTTTAAATTATTTCACATTCTATGATATAATGATCATCCATAACCACCGAACATGAAAACAAAACAATAACAGTTGATGTAAATCGTCCACATCGGAGTTATTCGTTAATTGTCCAGTGTAACTGTTGAGATTGCGAATCAATTATTGAGCTTGTACGTCTGTTTGCGTTTCCAGTATTTGAACCTAACTGTAATTAAGCCAAATGTTTCTGATGAAAAATTAACATACACATTTTCATTCGAAACAATATTTTTCAAACAGTAATCAATGGTAAATAGCCATTATTCCAACTGTATGTCTACTGAATTTTGAATGTCCAAGTTATGCCAAGTTATAATTATGCCAACTACCAGCTTTCATTTTCCAATATTTATGCCAAATGGCCATTATGCCAAACGGCCTTTATGCCAAATGACCATTGTTTATCCAACATCTTATGCCAAATGACATTATGCCAAACGACTTTATGCCAAACGACCTTATGCCAAACGACTTTATGCCATATGGGGTAGCCCCGATATTTAGATACCTTGGAAGAAGCAGAACGCAAACCAGTCGGGCCCCGCAAAGAATTTTCAGACAATTGAGAGGTGGTAAGTGCTCTCAAAAACGCGGAGCAAAACAGGTAATTGTTATCCTTTTTGTCCCCTGAATTATGAGCTATATTATACACACTTAGAAAATAAAACCGAACTCGGTTGAATTTGAACCGAGTTTTCATCTGCTGAACGCTCGGTTGTCTGTTCGGTTCAAATTGGAGCAACCGAGTTCTCGATAAATTTTTATTTTCTAGCAAATTGTTAATTATACCGTTGACAAAAATAAATCCAAGCAGGAATAACCAAACATCGGTTAACTCAAATGCTACCGAACACTGTCAAACAAACCGACTTTTCTGTTGCAGTTACGGAATTCGGTTCTTTGTGGCGGAGCTTGTATTTTGGGTTGAAATATTTTCGAATTTTAGTAATAAAACCAGTTTTGTCAGTTAAGTACATTGTTTATTGAGCCTCATCCTCATAATCCTCATACATTTCTCAAAGACGTGCATTTTCCTGTTGTTTTTTTTTTTTTTCATTTTCACCTGAAAAAACGACACAGTAGGGAGAATTTTGGCAAAACACATTTGACGCGCACACGGGAGATAAAATGGCTCACGATTTTTCAGGACTTACCAAGTCAGCTAAAATAACCGAGCTTTTCGGTAGACATAGCTGTCGTGGAATTGACTTAAAGAGAAGTGTTTGACGTTTAAGAATATTCAGCGAAGGCTCGGTTCAGTTTACGGAGTTTTCTCGGTTCTCGTGTACCGAACTCTCGAATATCCCTGCTTTGCCGTACTGTTCGGTTCATCTTTCATTTTTATCTGTCAAATATATCATATAGTAACCGAAACTTGGGTTTGGTTCTAAAAAGCCATCCGAAAACAATATATATATATAAACGATTTATTCGGTTTCTCGTTGGTAACCGATGTGGTTCGGTTGAAAATTGAACCGAGTTCGGTGTTATTTTCTAAGTGTGTATGATCACATCATTTATCAAGGTGAACCCTAATCCAAAGCCTCCTTCTTGTGACCTTTGTGGGGATGCAGAGGTAAACACGGTCCCTAAACAGCAAAGGTTACACTAACTTTCACGGACGTGGCCGGCGCCGTTATTGATTTTTTACGAAATTGAGTCACTGAAACGTGTACAGTGAGAATGGTCGGTTACTCCCAGCTCCATTCAGTTGATTCATTGTACAATTACACTGATTCTGATCAATCACTTTGGAGCAACCATTTATACGTGCAGTCAGTCAAGCTAAGCTAAGAATCAAAATTCATCGACTTACCCTCATTTGTAATAAGGCGACAAGATCCCCTACTCTCGTTTTCATACCTGTCGGATCCATCATACAAAAATGTAGTACAGTAGCAGATTTTGTTTGATATTTTTGTTTTCAAACATATAAGAATGCTAGGCAGCGCTGAAGACACTCAAACCTGCTTCAATTTATTTTATGGCAAAGATACAAGTTATCTGTGATACAAGTAAGCATTAGCGTAGAATCTAATAAAGATAGAAGATAGGGGCTCGAGGAACTTGGTGTGGAGTGCGTTGTACTTAAAATACTCTCAAACTTCTTACTACTTACCAAAAATTTTAAAGTACGTTGGAAGTATTGCTAGAACTCAAACGTATTTCTAGATTATTCAAAGTGCTGAACAGTATTTAAAGTACTCAGACGAATTAAATGTGTACACGCAGAAAAATACAGCATATTAGAATCAAATATACGAGTGCTTTGATTCAAATAGATGATTTTGATTGAATCAAACAAAGATTTATTTGTTTTTAAAACCACTCAGCGTTGGTTTAAAAAAATATATATTTGAATCAACAATATTTCTATTTGATTTGAAAACAAAATCTTTTCAAAATGGTTGATGTTTTGAGAATGAGTATTTCCCTCACGTCATTTTATAACCCTAAAACTGCAGAATGGACTTGTCGAAGGCGATTTTTCATCGAGGAACTTAAAGTTAAAACGGTGGATGTGGATGAATTTGAAGTGACGGAGTTATTGATCGTTTCAGCTGTCTGATGCTGTAGTCGGTACATGCATAGGTATGCAAATGAAAACTAATTATGTTCAAAATTTTAATTTTTGTGCTTATTTCAGTGAATCGGTACACCAACGATATTCTGAAAATCATCGAACGGAAGGAGGAAGAAGAGCTGATAATGCAGCCATTTTTGACGGAAAGAACAAAATGCTTCCATGGTATAAACGTACAGAGAAAAAGTTTGATTAGTAAACCATAAAAATTCTTAAAACTCAAATCAGCAATCTTCTTCTATCTTGATCCAGTTTTCCTTAGTTATTGGAATCAGCACCTGCTTTTCCAAAAGCCAACAAGATGTCTCAAGAGCTGAATGTACAGCAAATTATTTGCTACAAACGTCAGCAAGCGGAAAGGCAATTCTAACCAAATATCAATCAAGCCAAAGCCAACGTCTGACAACAAGCGCATCATAACGTAAATCCTGATGGACAAGTTTAAAAAAATAAATAAATTTAAAGCATACCTGGAATTGAGTTATCAATCAACCAGAATTATTCCTAAGACAAATCCCATATTATTTTGAATCAAAGCGTTTTTGTTTTGATTTAAGAAGAAGCACGTAATTAAAGTAAACATATTTATATTTGATTCAAATAACGATATGCTAGATTCAAATAAAAATATTTTTGAATCTACATCCAGTCGTATGGCAGCTTGATCGTAAAAACAAAAAAATATTGCTTTGAAACTAATAACGTTTATATTTGATTCAAAGAAAATTGCAATTTGGCCCTGAATCAAAAATATTTTTCTTTGAATTCAAAGTGATTTATTTTTGAAATAAATATCTATTTCTCTGCGTGTAAGTATATAATAGAATTCAAAGGGCTGCAAAATAGTGTGTCGACAAATGTGATGGAGCGTGCGTCCTCGCAACATAGCTCTGGTCGTCACAAAGGGTTATTCCGAGATCGAAGTGACGTTTTTCACTTGGTGAAGTGAGAAGAGTCACCTGCAGTGACGTGACTCTCCAGTTGATTTGCTCAGGAGAGTCAAGCGTGCTGCCAGGTGATCTTCTCACTCTCGCAAGTGATGCAACGATCGCGCTCGGAATATTCCCTCCCCTCATCTTTCCACGGGTCAAGAGATGCCAAAGACCGCCAGCTAAGGGTTGCGTACTTAGCTGGAAGTGCAGCCTGGGCACTGTTGTCCTTCTGACTTCAGCTAGATTGAGGAGGTCGTCAGCCATACCTTAGGAGGCAGTCCAACCAACGCAATGTAGGCAGCGCGACCCCGGTAAGATAGCATCTTACCCTACCACGAAAAATGTAAGTACTCTTTATACGGTATATAATTTTGGATCATACATGAAATTTAATGTTTTTTTTCCTTCATGGCAATAATAATGCAAGTTGATTTACAATTGCAGCAAGACCACAAGTGAAAGTCATGCAGACAGTACACATGTTATTCTCATTTTATATTATAACATCCCTTCACAATATTTTTTATGCTATTTTCAGCTTCGCATTTATCTATCGTCGTAAGTTTTAGTCCACCTACCCCCCAATGAGCGAAATAAGGCGCTATAACCTTGGCTCAAATGCTAAAAGTTCACCCATAGGCAAAAGGAGCATTAACTAATCTTTCTAGCATCTATGCTCCCAACAATATAGTACAAATTATCACACTGTTTAACTCTACATGGAAGCGTTTGGTACGGGAGGTCCACGCATTCTTCCTTCCCTTGATTCAAATTAGTACGAGCGATTTTAGATCTTTCTGGAATCGCCTATTTCTTAAAGTCTCTCTGCGGCACATACTACGCAGTTGGCTCCGGCCGATGAGAAGAAAATGATGTATTCAAGAAACCATCATTTACCAGGATGCCTTCAAGAATTGGCTGCGCTAGTGTGAGATTAGATTAGATTAGATTAGATAAGTATATAATAGAATTCAAAGTAGCCTAAATTATTTTATTGAGTAATGTGAGTATTAAGTATTCTGGACAAAAAGTTTGGTAGTTCGATATGTTATAATTATTACGTTAATTAAAATTACTTTGACTCACTCAATTTGCTTTTGGTTATTCGGTTTGTATAAAAAAAAAGATTATTTCGGGGCATAACAGTAGGGCGAGCCTTCCTGTGTATTATTGGAAAAGGATATTATTGATCCCTCTCAGCCAAATTTTTACAAAATGTGTTGGAGCCGTTTTTAATGTTGCTCTTTACATGCAGTTTATTATTACATCAAGATGACGTTATATATTTTTTTATCTGAACATTTTATGATTTCATCAATTGTTCCGAAAATGCATATGATACAAGAAGTGTCTTAGATCATATTAAAATCGTCAAATTTGAACAAAGTACTAGTTATCTCAAAAAACCAGTTTTAAGGTAGTGCAGAAAGAAAACCATTTATATCTCTTCAACGTTAGGCTTTAGAAACTTAGGGTCTTCAGCAACTTTTCTTAAAATTATTTGCTATACAACTTTGTCGAAGACCATAACGCGTTATTTCGTAGCTGGAAAAAGTTAGAATTTGAAAGTTTATTCAATGAATGAAATATGAATGGTTAGGCGTATTTTTTCAAAAGATGCGGAATAATATTTGAGAGCAACTCTTGCTTTGGGCACTTTCTAGTCGATGAAATGATACGACAAAAGGGTGAAAAATGTTTTTTGACCGTCTTTTTTCGGAACATGTGTCACTGTGCAGCCGTTCCAACTCATAGTTTCGAGGTTGTTTTTGACTCACTTTCGTCACAAGTGGAGTCACTCAAATTTGAGTAAATGTTACTTGCATTGACAAGTCGATAAATCAAAAACATCCGCATAATCATAAATCATTACTGGACCCTTTCTCTTATTGTTGACGACCGTTTCGGTTGTTGTAACGACATTACCCTTATAGTTGACAACTATAAACTAACAATCTCCTATATAGTTTTAACAATATGTCAGATGGTCAAAGGCCAAACTAACAATATGCTGAATAGGCGGTTAAGTTAGGTTACCATAGCAAAATGACAATTTTCACGAACAAAATTTTTGCTCTACTATATGCCAAAAAGTTGGTACATAATCCAGACCGAGTGCAGACAATAAAAAACCTTTCAATGACAATATGGCAAACATTAACCATATGCGTTAATGTACAGGTTGTATGGTGAAAATGAGAATCAATTATTCGATAACAATAACATAAAATGTGATAATATATTTTACATTCGAAATACAGTTTTGACTATATAGCAAATTGTTTTTCGTTATGCGGGATGTTTTTGATTTGTCGACTAGTCAATGCATGTAACATTTACTTAAATTTGAGGGACTTCACTTGTGACGAAAGTGAGTCAAAAACGACTCAAAACTGAGTTGAAACGGCTGGCCCTGCAGGCAGCGAACTGTCAATTCTCTCGCTCTCCCGTGCTGTGTCGAACAATCAGTACAGTAGTGTTAGGAAAAAATCTCCGTAGAGACTGAGTGAGATTCGCCAAGGAGAGCTAGAAATGTGCACTCGAGTGATTCTCCTCAGATAAATCGCAACCCTTATTCTGAGTAATATTCAACAACTCTTTTTGCTGTGTACAGGAATGGTTCACGAATATGCGGGTAAATACATTACCTTCGACATTACAAATGCAATAATGCTACTTTAGCACTGTCTTATGGCATGATAAAAGATATGGAATTAATTCGATCTTAATGTGGTCCATTTCAGCTTTAATCCAATTTCAATGAAGCACTAGACGTACACGGAAGAAAAAAAGTACCTATTTGAGCAGTTGCGTGTGTGAAGCCAATTTTGGGTATAGGTAAGTTAACCGACCCGTTGGGTATAAATAACTTACTTTAGGGTGAATTCTACCCAAAAGTAAGTTATTTATACCCAACGGGTCGGTTAACATACCTATATCCAAAATTGGCTTCCCACACGCAACTGCTCAAATGGGTACTTTTTTTCTTCTGTGTAATGCATATGCCCTACTCTGAGCAAAATTCTATCGTTATACCGACAATTAAATCATAGTCATGGTGACTATTGCATATAATGGTTACAATAACCATGAAAATGGACGAATTCACCACGTTCATGGCATTGTTGACTATGATCATGGTAACAAGGACTATTCCGACATTATGGCAAATGTTGGATCAACTATTTTGAATGGTATTTTTGACCATGAGAATAGTCGGTTCAAAATCACTATGCTGCAATAGTCATCCTAACCCCCAATAATGGTAAAATTGACTATCAAATTCCTCTCTGTGTATACATATGCTTGCTACTAAATCCTCCCCGGTCAACCATTTCTTCAAATTTCTTTAATTTTCTATATACCGGTCTTTAAAGACATTCATACAGAAAATCGATAGCGATCGTTACCATTTCATGTAGAAATTTAAAGACACTTTAAGTCTAAACGTGAATCATTGATAAAGATCTTTATCAAAACATCGATACCAATCGTTAAGGATATAAAGATATCGATTTCTGTCACCAGTTTGTGAGAGAGCGTCACGTGAATATATTTTCAGTTTTTGTCTTTGAAGATTAAAAATATAAATTTTATTATTAAATTGAACTGTTTGGAATAAATTAAATTAAATTAGTTGGAATCAATTAAATTACACTGAATTATATTTGTTAGATGACGGTAATTATACAGTGTTGTCAATGACAGTGCTGCTAATATTTTTGTTTAACTTAATTGCTTCTAGTTTCGATCCCATACCATCTGGAGTATACTAATTTTATTGTTGGTTGCTGATCCTCGGAACCACGGCTGCTGTTGATGAGATCTCCAATGACTGGGAAACACACTCTTAGATATGACGTATACAAGTTTTTGTATTTTCTCAGAGCACCTGTCACCTGGAGTATAAAGTACAAAAAAATATAAAGTTCCTTCGTACAGTTCAAAATGCCTAGAATCCTACCAAGAGTTCTTAAAAAACGACCGAGAGTATATCGACGCAAACATAAAGAACTACAATGGTAAACGTTTGCTTCATTACGGACATTACGGCCGCAGAGACAGTTTCTCTGTTTTTTTACCTGCAGAAAATAATCATTCTTTTTCCGATGAAGAGTCACTACTACCAGTTGATTATTCGGAGCTTCCTCCGACATCTCCTCAACTATTTCAGGATTCAAAATTGAATCCATCGCCGAGTTTTAATTCGAACTGAAACTAACAAAACATTTAGCTATAAACTGATGTATCGAACTCTTGTTACTCAGCGGTGAAAATTGATAACTAGGGGATTATATATGTACATCGATGCCCATATTTATTTTTCGTTGTCGAAATTCAAATATATGATGTTATCAAAATTTAAATATTTTTAGATGTATATCTGTAAAAAAAACTAAAGCCCATGTGGTATATTGAAATGTTATGAAATATGGTATGACATCTTTATAGATTTGCATCGTTAGATCTATAAAGAACGTGTCATCAATTTTAATATCGATCAACAAAGATTTTTGCATAAATCTATCGAAATAAAATAAAAAATAGAAGTAAAGTTTTACCGATATTAACCTTTACTTTTGTACAAAGAACTTTGAAGAAGTTTATCGTATGGTTGGTCGGGTCGTGGTTATTTGGGTTGTGCCTTGATGCGACAGTGGTTTAATCGACTATTAAACTTTTCTCTGTGTACATTCTTCCAACAGTTAGCCCCCCTGTTCAAATTCCTACCCCTACCAGTACATTTTTGTTACCCCGCTGACAGCTGCCAGCTGCGCCGTTGTCAAAAGTTTTCCTTTGTTTTTGTTTGATATGGCGAGATGGTCCGAGGAAGCAGCAAATTTTTGACGTCTTTTCTGTGGATTCTCGCAAAGTATCTGCGAAGTTCGTGGGACCTGAAGGCAGTATAGTAGAAGACAGACGGGGTGCGCCGTGTATGTAGCTACTGAGAAAGAGAGTGCACAAGCTGATGAAAAATAATAAGTGATTTACTACATTTCCTTGATGGTGGATTCGGTCGACTCCTGGCAGAAGGAAAAATCAAAGTTTCGTGCGTGCGTGCCATTTTACTGCTTGACTTGACTTCGGTTATCGTGTTTCTCCCGAAAGTAAAAGTGCGACAAGCTGCCGCGAGCCTAGCGAAAAGAATTTTCACGATAATAGTTTTCCCCTGCTTTTAACGAAGTGTGTGTGATTTGGGAAAAAATATTTGCGTCTCTGGTCGAAAAGCAAAATTTCCTGTTTTTGCGGGCCACATCCCATTCCAGGTTCCAGTAGTTGATATCTGTGAGGAGTACTCTGATCCGTGCAAGACATACCGAGGGAATCGCCTTCATTTTGGGGAAACCGCGATCAAGAGGGATGAGTAAGGTTTATTGATTTGCCCTGGCCGTGCAAGTGCAGAGCAAGAAAAAAGTGTATATTTTGCTTCGCCTTCGTAAGCACCACCACCACCACCAATAGGCACCATCGTAGAAGGAAAAGAAAATCGTTTTTCCAGAGTTTGATCGGAAAATCTGGAACAGAACTGTCAACCTCGAGAAGAGCCTGATTCAGATTGATTCGAAACCCTAAGGGTTAAATTCTGCAAGTAGATCGAAACAAACGAGGCTGGTTAAAGTTTCAAGATTTCGACCGAGCATTGCCTCTGTAGGGAAGGAAAAGTGAAAATTTCCCCAGAAGAAGAAAATTGCATCGAGTTGATGAGGAGGAAGCAAAGGAAGTTGCTGCCTAGAAGAAAATAAAATCCGATGCACATAAATGATGTTGAATCATTGAAGATTGCGAAAATTTATTGTCGTGTTCTTTTGTGAAATAGTTGCAATATTTAGTGTAATTAAGTGTAAATAAGCGAAAAGTTTTTCACTAGAAGCATAACAGTGTTGTTCAGTGTTGCAAAAGTGAAACGTAGAAAAAGGAAGTGTTGGTTCCACACCCGCTAAAACAAACCATCGTTTCATCATGGAACTGGTTGGGAACTTTGAGTACAACAGCAAGGATCTGATAGGGCATGGGGCGTTTGCTGTGGTCTTCAAGGGCCGCCACCGGGAGGTAAGTTCCGTTTTCAATTCCAACGCATGCCTCTGCCGCATTGATTGGGAAAACAAAAACAACGCACAATCACGATTCAGCAGCGCGTTTCGTTTGGCCTGCCAGGCCAGCGTTGAAGCGATTAGCGAATGATAAATAATGGAACGAGAACGGTTCGGGGGGAAAGACCTTGAGCGGTTGTTGGTCTGGCGAAGAAACCGACAACCTAATGGCGAAAAAAAAATAATGCTATTTTATTTTCCTATTTTGTACTGTTAGCTGTTGTAAATTGTAGAATCGGTTTGGGGTTCAAGCTTTTCGTGTGTATATTTTTTTTCGGCGATCTTGAAATTATTCAAATTGGATTGCCTATTTTTTTTTTTTTTTCTGGGGAGGGGTTTTTGTGGTGCGTGTTAGCAAACAAACCGCCGGACTTGATTATTCCGAGCAAGGGATAGAAGTTGGGAAAATAAAGCTCAACTCGAAATGAACAAGTCACGATGGTATGGTGGGCTATTTCTGGATCGATGGGCAATTTAGACGGCAGAAAATTCGTAAGGGGGTAGATTGTGTTTTCTACAATTACCTATACAGCTGGTTTTTTGATATAGCTACAAATTTCCTTTTGTTAATCTAAAAAAAATGATTGATCAAACGATGTGAAGCATACCAGAATTATTTAGTGTTAAGTGGGTAGTATTTCACAGATCTTATTAACAGGATTGTCAAGTTTGTTCCGTTTTGAAATTACTTTATTGTAAGCACTGATTGACACTTTTCTTTCTTATTCTCTTTTCTTCAATCTTGTTGCATAGATTGCATTCTAAAATACATTCTAAATCATAGTGAAAAGCATTTTACCTACTGACATTAAATTTAATTCAAACGATGTAACGTAAAATCGATTTCAACAAATGCGAGCGAGTTCACGGTTCATCTTGCCATTAATGTTGTCGTTTTTCATGATTATTTAATGTTGGACGCAGGGTTGCCATTAGTTTTTGAAAAATGTCACAAATAAAAAATCTGGCAAAATCTGGCAATACACCGAAATGTAAAAATCTGCTCTAACATTTGAAATGGGTCAAAAAGGTCTTACAAATGTTGATAGGCCCTTTACAAATGTCCCAAAATGAGACATTTTTTGACTCGATTGGATTTACACAATTTGACCAATGCCAAATATTTAACATTTATTTGACCAAATATTTGACGGATTACCTTTTTGCACAAAATAGCTAGGAATCGTTTTCAGTGGACGAGAATGACTCCTGACATGGTTGTACTTGTATTTTGTTGAATCCAGCTTCAATATGACAAAGTAAAATGAGTGCGCAAACGAATCAACAAAATAAACGTCAAAACCGCGTAAAAACATAATGGGTAATGTTCATACTAATACATCAAGGTTCAGTTATATGTTTTTTTTCACCACTGAAAATGAAATGAGCACATGAAAAGCGGGCACGGGAAATAATTTGTTCTTCAAAATAATAAAAACAGGTCATGATTTCATAAATATGTTGTGTTTTTGTGTTATAATTATACACCATGAACAGGATTCATGATATCATGAACTATTTCTCCACCGCCATGAAATCATGATTTGGTCGAGTTAAAACCATGAGCTGAATTCCTGATACTGAAAACTTTATTCATGAATCTGTCAAATCTACTTTATCGACTTTAAATGTAAACAAAGAAATAAAGCCACCGTTTTGGATGCGAAGTACGGATGTGGAAAGCTGTATTAGGACTTGGAGGGTGTACTTACTACACTATTGTAATTTTCGAATAGAGTATTGATTAATGAAGCTGGTTGCACAACTTTAGATTAGAGTCCTCTTCCAAAGTTCATGACACGCATATGTCATTTCATTTCTTAAGCCATGAATAAGAGGCATGTATTCATAAAATAAGATGAGAGTTAGTTTCATGATTTTTTATTCGTAAAAAACGGATCTGTTTCCGTGTGAATATAAAATAAGCAGTCACGCATATCACGTACCGCTTAAGTGGAGTGGTATTGCACGCCGCTTTTTATTAATCTGTTCTAATTTAAAAAAAGTCTGACATCTTAAGAAGTTCATTCGGAAACCTTATGAAATTTTGCCACAAGGAATCGATTTGAATTTCATAATTTTACCTTATGAATGCGAATGCGATGTTTTTTGTCTTCATTACCAGCTATGTTTTAGATATGATTACTACAGGAGTTTCATAAGACAGCCTAATGCAACACATTATTGCTGATTCTGATAACTGAAGGTGTCCGTTATGCATTTTAAAATTGATTTTTAAACACAATTTTCACTTTCATGTATAGTATTTTTGGAAAGATGGGTTCTATAAAATAAAATGGTCAAATTAATTAGACCAAGACCACCATTTGTAAATAAAAAATACCTTCTTACAATCCTTGAAGTGTTTGTCGGTGCACAAATACCGAGCCAATATCCACATCGTAGGTCGAGGTCGTCGGAAGTCAGAAATTTTTGGAAAATTCTGACAAATCCGACATCCGACTTTTGCTGGCCTAAGGATTCTCGGAGATGTTCTTCGGGGAGCAAATTGATTTACCTACCAAGAAAGGTTGCTCATTTACCCTTCGCTTCTGATTGAGGCATTCATGGAGCCATTCGGCACAGTGAATGGTTAAATCTGTGGACAGTATGAAATCAGTCATTAGCCAACGATAAAATGGTTAGCTAAAACTACAAAAACTCACCCCACTTCATAGCATCATCATATTTGACTCCAAACGGCCCTTTGCAAATCACAATTGGCGCCGCTTTGCGGACCAACTGATCCTCAACTTTCGTCCCAAGAATTCCACCTAAAGCTATTAGAAAGTTCCGCTCTGCTCCGGAGTACTTGCTGATTACCACGACCTCATCTTCAAGCGATTTTGGCTCGATTTTGGCGATTTTGGATTTTGGCTCAAAATAATAATCTAACGGATAGTATGTATCGTCTTGGATCGAAGTCTCCAATCAAATGCAGTTGACCGTTTCTCGACCTTTGACATTGTAATCGATTTCACCTATGCTACAGGTCGGAAGTACAATATAATCGACCACATCGGTATAGTTCTCGTGTACAATCATTCCGCCTCAGTTTTCACAATCGGAAACTATCTGCATTGCGTCTTCGGCCGAAAGTCCGTAGATGAATAGCGTTTTGCCTTACATGAACTCCGACTGGGTTTCTCGTTCAGAATCCTGCAGAGTAGATCCAGTAGATGGTGTCGGAGTGGTTGGTTGAGTCTTTTTTGGATCCACGGGAACAGGTGTAATTGGACGGATGTATTCTTTTTCATATACTGCTTCAATACATCATCTTGGGTGCGACTGACTGGACTAGGACCCGGCTTGAGATCATCCAAGCGGAGCTTAGGCACTTCTGGGCATTTAAAGGTGCTGTTCATTGATTTCAGATTCTTCTTACTAGCTGGGGATGGTGGCTCGGGGCCGTCATCTCCCGTTGTGTCTTTCAGGTTAGGCTGAAGAACTAACCATTCCAGCGTCATGATATGGAAAGTCAGTTTCTGATGTCGGATTTCCCGAAAGTCTGCCTGAACATGGTCACGCACGATGATATGACTAATTCGATCGCTGAGCTCATCAAACAGGGTAGCTCCTCCGCTATTAAGGATTTTGTCCAGCTTCTCTTTGTCCTCGATGGTGAATCCACTCAGGTATGTCTGCGAAAAAAAGAGATTCTCACATCAACACACAGCAACACTTTGGGACAAAAATCAATGTACCTTATTCATCCATCCAAGAAAGAACCTGTTTTTTAGCCAGAGTCACGTTTATCTGTGCCAGTAAGTCTTGATACTTTTTCTTCTGGCTTGCTACTATACCTGACTCGCCAGTAGATCCTCTGCCTACCGCCTGGGATGTTACACTCATCACACTTTAGTTGACAGGGAAAACATTTGTTCTGGCCCGATTTGGCATCATGCCACTATGCTAAAACTGTGAAGGAGTGGTACAAAGCAAATCAAGTGAACATTGTACGAAAAACCTCAAACCCACCAAATTGCCCAAAGCTACGACCAATCGAGAGATATTGGGTTCTGATGAAGCGGAAGCTTTCTGAAAAAAAGCAAGGAATCAAAGACATCAAACACTTTCAGCAAATTTGGACAAAGACGGTTTCTACGATTTCTGAAGAGTCTGTACAAACCCTAATGGACGGACTTGAGTGCAAAGTTCGAAAATTCAAGGAATAACTATAATTTGTCGTCACGAATTGTTTAAACACATCCCATGAATCTGAAATAAACAACTACGACGGAAGTATAATGCGAAATTTATGGTTTATTCATGTTTTGAGGTGTCCGGATTATTGCGGATACAGACCTTAATTTATCTGTCAAAATCAGATTTATTGCAAAGAAAACAAACTATGCTATACTGACCATGCATCAGAACCCTAGTCATAACCAATTCAAACTATATAACATCAAATAGACAATGAGAATTCACATAAATGAAGACTAACCATGTTTTACTTATTCTAAGCTCATCCTCGCACAATTGCAAAACGAGTATTGTCACAGACATAAAATGTAATAAGGACTAAGATATGTTCCTTTGACTACAAAAACAAATATGTTCCCTAATTTTAATTAATTCGGACTTCGGGTTCGGTGGTAGATCTGATACCCCGTAACGCACCACGAAAAGGTGATCTACCAGCGTTACGGGTTCAAAACATTGTTTACGTTTGTCAGTTAGGCCCTAATGAAAAATCTTTGTCGATTTGTCGTTGTTTTTTCAGCCCCTCTTGTACCTTCTCTCCTTGGTGTTCCTGTGTCCAGTACGTCTCCGACTGATTATTAGTTAAGTTCAAATTTAAGCTGTGGAACCAAGTTATTTTTTAACCCGGAGTTTCCATAAATTGTAGATGCCTTATTCCCTGCTCTTCGAATGTAATTGTGTGTAGTGCTATCCAGGAATCCCAGATTTTTGTGCTTTGGCAAGCAGGAAAGTATCGTGTAGTGTTAGTAAGTTGCTGCTCGTAACGCTTCTACGTCTGCCCTCTAGATCCCTGGGATCGGTTTAGTGACATATGATCCCTTGCAGTTTGATCCTGCGGTGGCTGTGCTTCAATGCTTCAGCAATTTCCCAGGTCACGAAGTTTTCGTTATGCTTGCACTTGCTTCCGGTGGTTTGGCAGGCTCCTTTGGAGACCGTGATGATCACTGCTTTGCTATAGTTCCTTTGTTTTATGACATCGATGGCCGAGAAAATTCCGATTAGCTCGGAGTTGGCTGGTTATGGCATAGTTTGGGTTGATCATTTGGATCGAAATTTGCTGTACGGTGGTGTGGTTGTACACCGCCAGTGCTGTCCCGGTTGTAGTTTTGGATGCGTCCATGGAAATGAAGGGCGTATATTCAAATCGCTTGCAACGAAGCAACCCTAGAATCAATTAAATAAATCAAAGCAACCATGTTACAAGAATAGAAGTAAATTTTCACTAATCATTTCCCATCGTTCAACCAAACCAGTCGGTTTTTAATTCGTCTGCTCTGCAACAGGTTATGGGCGTGCGCGTTTTTCACCAGTCGAAACTTCAGGAACGATGGACGACACCCGAGTCAGCCTTCAAAAGCTGAACAACGCTAATTTTTCGAGCTGGCGCTTCACAGTGAAACTTTTGCTGGTCCGGTAAGATCTGTGGCAGTACGTGACGTCAGGACGACCATCGGGTTGCCGATCGAGAACAATCAATATCCGTTGATCCGTTCGTCGAAAACCGCAAGTGAAGCTTGGACGGCATTCCAGAAACATCACCAGAAGGTCAGTCTCACTTCGAAGGTCACGCTTTTGAATCGAATTTGCAACAAACGCTACTCGGAGGGAGAAGGCAAGGCGGAGCACATTTTCGCTATGGAGGAACTTTTCAACAGTCTTGCGAATGCCGGAAAGACGAATCGATCGGCAAGAAAAACAAAATCGGTCGCGATGGTCCTACGAAGCCTTCCCAGCGCGTACGACTCCCTGTCGACAGCCCTCGAGAACCGTTCGGACGATGAACTAAATATGGAACTCGTCAATCGGAAACTGCTGGATGAAGCAGCGAAGAAGTATAATGCCAGATTGCCGATTGCGCGGTGCGAGTCCGACAAGGGAAGAAGAAGAAACCATTTGCCTGCCACTACTGCAAGAGAATATGCCATATTCAAAAAGAGTGGCGCCAGTACCTGTGTGATGCCGAGGAGGAAACGAAACAAGGTAAGCCGGGGAAATCTACGCTTAAGCACCCGGATAGCACCGTAACGTTTGCATTTCTGGCCAGCGGAAGTGAAGCCTGGATCGTGGACTCGGGCGCGACAAGCCACACCGTCGCGAGCCAAGAATTTTCCTGGAGCTACACGAGAGCGAAGCATGCCTCCAGAAAATACATTGAACCAATTCAAAGCCCGGAGATGGAAGCTTGGCAGAAAGTCATGCATGAGGAAATGCAGTCCTTACTAGACCACCAGACGTGGGAGCTAGTACCACAGCCGACGGGAAGAAAGCAATCGTCGCTGGTCTTCGGTTTGAAAATACGTGAATGCAGGATGAACGAAGTCTGCGAGTGTTGCTGCAAATGGGAAAGTTCTCGTACGCCCTTCCCAAAGAAATCCAAGTCCCGGGATCTCGAGATGTACCATCGGTAAGTGGTTATCGCTATTTTATGACCATTATCGATGATTTTTCGAGGTTCTGCGGCATATACAGCACATGCTGAATGAAAAATCGGTAGCAGCTGATAAGATTATAGAGTACGTGGAGGTGGCCAAGACCCAATTTTACCTGAAACATAAAGTAGTGCGTTCCGTTCTAGGAGGAGAGTATTGCAACGAAAGACTTCACTCGCACTACCGACGAGAGGGCATCAAGGCGTAATTCACGGCGGCATATGGTCCGCAACAAAACGGCGCAGCAAAGCGACAAAATCGAAACCTAATAGCAATGAGTAGGTGTCTACTGTTCGTTGCCGGACTGGAGCAGTGCTACTGGGCGGAAGCGTTGAATACGGCCGTGTACTTGTAAAATATATCGCTATCAAGATCCGTTGCAGTCACGCCGTACAAGTTGTGGAACGAGCGAAAACCATATGTCGGCGTTCGGAAGCAGTGCATCCAGCCCACAGCTCAAAAGTTGATATTCCTTGGTTACTCCAAGGCCTACCGGTTCCTGGATAAATTAACTCGGAAAGTATACATCTATCGACTCGCAAAATTCATCGGGGATAGACATGAAGAGCCCATCGAATCAATTCAGGAGGAGAATGCTATTGAATACCACTCGGTACTGAAGCCACACTTAATGAACACACCAGCCAGTGAGACTATCGGCCACCATGACGACGACAACGACGACGGTAACGGGTACGATACCGGCGCCGGCGGAAACTCAAACGAACCAACAAGTGAAGAGTCAAGCGAAGACGAAGCCACTGGAACCAAAGAGTCTCCAGATGAACCGAGAAGATCCACAAAAGCCACGAAGGGAACCTTGCCAGAACGCTGTCGAGAAATCACCGAGGTCACTAGGACTAACGCCGGCGAGTCGAGAAGCTACATTGAAGTAATTCAAAGCCTACAGATGGAAACTTGGCAGAAAGCCATGCATGATTAAATGCAGTCCTTACTAGACCACCAGACGTGAGAGTTAGTACCACAGCCGCCCGGGAAGAAGACCGTTGGGTGCAAATGGACCTTCAAGAAGAAGTAGGGCGAAAGCTGCAACAATTCATCCAAAAATACGGGACGGACTATGATGAGGTGTTTGCACCAGTCGCACGTCAAACGACCCTTCGAACGTTACTGCTGGTACAATGGTACAACATCTGGATGTCAAGGCCGCTTACCTATACGCCAAGTTAGATGAGCAGATTTACATGGGACCACCCCCTGGATTCAAGTCATGGGTCTGGAACACCAAAATCGATGACACTTTCAAGAAAATTGGAATTCATCCAACGACATCAGATCCCTGTCTGTACGTTCGCTGCTTTCAAGCCTTGGAAAAGCATCATCTAGAAGTGTGATTCTGCTTGGGCGATCGTGAGCTACCTCTCGGATCTTCACGTGTCTTAGTCTCTCTGGGCGCTCGCGATTGCTCGCTACATGTTGGAGTTTTCAGCTCGGATATTTCCCGCTAAAATTACGAGCCGTTGAGAGATGGTTCCCTCCACACGTAGCGAATCTTGCTTCGGAATTGCAGAACTTCGCGTTGCGTCCGAATCTCCAACAGTTCTTGCATTGGCAGATGGAAAAGTAGTTACACTCGGGTCTGAAATTGCGTCCCAAGATTTTCAGCCAATTAGGTTGATGTTCCTCGTCTCGAGGAGTACTCCATCCCGTCGTTTGAAGCGCTGTTTCTTGATTACTCGATGCTCTGCATTTACCACATCTTAACAGTGTTCAATTTAGTCAAGGCATAAACCAGTCGACAAACGTCTTTGATAACCTATGCATAAATATTCCCTCTTATCTCATGTTATAAACTACATGTCAGACCAAGAATTTGACCAGTAGTGAATGTATCACATGTATTTCACTTCCACGTCGTAGAACGTTTATATAAATGCACTAACATCAAGTGTGATACTGGCGGGATATTGCGAAATATTCGCACACTAGCATTCGTTTTTAGATACAGTTCAAGCGATCGTGATGGATAGAAAACAGAAGGACAAAAACTAATTTCTGAACGACACAGATCTACATAGCATTTTTTTTAAAACCATCGGCTCTGGACAGCAGCTGAAAGGTTTTTTCGTCTGACATTTTCACTCTTTGCCAGTTTACTTTTGCGTGTATAAGTTGGCCTCGCAATCAAAAATACTAAATGTTATGGAAACAATGTCAAAGTACAGTACATTACCACCACTGGTCTTGAAGAACTGATTGCTCCTTTTTCTTCTGCTGAACTATGTTTAGCAGTTTTGATCAAGAGCATGAGCATGAGCATGATCATATTGACCATCTGTGGTTTGTTCCTTCGTGATCGATCGAAGTCAGCTGACGGTGCACAGATAGCCAAGAGAATGTCACTTGAGAGTAGTGAGTCATTCTCAATGTACAACTCCGGTTGTGCTCATACATAGGATCAATAACGGCGCTGGTCACGTCCTTGTGAATCAATTAAGGAAGAGAAAGAATGTTAGTTCGACATTCGTGCCAGCTAAAGGAGGCCGTGTATACGACACACCCACGAGTATTTTAGAAAAGGAACATTTAGTTGGAGGTTTTTTGTAGGTTTCATCTTGGTAAATGAGACAAAAGTGGGTAAAATTTGTTATACCTATTTTTATCTTATTTCCCATTTATAATATTCCAAAATGAGTACCAATTTAAAACAACAATAAGGATACTGTGGGAGCCACTCAGTTAGTGTGTAATGCAGGGCTTTCAATGAAAAACAAAGTTAATTTCCTGTAACGCTTTGGAGAGCCGATTTTGGTCCGATTTAAACCAACAGCATGGGATGCTCTTTTGGACCACTTAAGCTAAAGTATGGTGTGTGTTTTTTCATTGGAAAAACACTTTCAATTTGCGCAACCACATCTCCGCAAACACCTTTACCACTGCAGCTCAATATCTGCATCAAGCCATATTTTTTAGTTTCGATCAAATGTAGAAATCCTAATTCGCGTGACCACCCTCGCCAGCAAGTAAAGCTTTCTCCCAGACGAAGAAAAAATATTCTTCGATAAAAGCTCAAAGTGCCACTTTGAATGGCAGCCCAAGCAGCTTTTTCACCATACGCAGGAGCTTCTTATTTGGAAAATTTTCGATCGAGCTCCGGTAAACAGAGAACGGATAAGCTTCCATCTCGACTCCTTCCCACTTGCTTCCACTACGATTGAGTCAAAAGTCTCAAAATAACGTCATCCTCATCCAGGTGGGAGTAATGTCACTTCCTGGAGGCCTGGCTTAAACCGATGGTAGCGGAGAGCTGAGAGTTGCCTGATTTCAAAAGCGCTATCAGCACACTCTTGTTTATCAGAATTCCACGCCGCCTGCAGACTCGTCGGTACTGTGATGAAACGTAATCGGCATAGAGGTGAATCCCGCGCGGCTATTGCTCGGGCTGGTGCTACGTTTGCACGGCAGTTGCATGCATCCCTTTCTGGTATAGGATTTATTAGTGAATCCTGACATGATGTGGGTCGATTCCATGTTGGCTTCGTCGCAGATTGTTATCGCCAGTAGTAGGTCAGTGTTGTGTTGTGAGGATTGTCGGTGTTGGGAGCCAAATAAATATTTGACGACAGGCATCAGTTGCGCATGACAATTTTTGCGTTGGGGAAGAAGTATTAGCGACCTACTATTGGAAAACAACAGAAAAGTAGATCATTGTCATAATTGCGTATGTGCGTATTGTCGTATGTGCTAAAGGACGCTTGCATGTGTCGGTCTCTGCGCGAGCGAACTTTGGTACGTCATTTGGTAGTGTGTAGCTTCAGGGAAGAGAACAGAAAAAGACAGGATTGGTACGCTACACTCAGATCGAGCCATAAATCGTGCCTTTACCAATTTCAACAGCTGGTATTCCGGTATTCCGATTTGACGGATTTCGGTAAAACTTTACAGATTCCTGTAAAAAAATCTAAGTGTGTATGCGCTTGTGGGGTTTTCATGGTGATCTTCTCATAAACGGCCGTTCAGAATGGTTCGAATGGTGTGCATGCATATGTGAGATCATTCCCGATGAGTACTCGCTTACTCAATTCCATCATGTTTGGTTATAGAAGACAAGCAACATTTTACAACACTTGCTACATTTAGAAATATCAGCGCAACGATCCCCCATCGCATCTTCAAGTGATCATTACAAGCCGTCTCCTTTGGTTCCAGGCACGTCCGGGGCACCCTTGATCTCACTAAGATAATCTGCCGCGACCAACTCGACAGAACGCGCTCCACCTGGCCCATCGTGCTCTCTGCGCTCCACGCCTGCTTGCGCCCACCGGATCAGTAGCGACCACCAGCTTTGGCAGAGTTGCTGTCCGGCAGCCTTGCAACATGCCCTGCCCGCCGCATCCTTCCGCCTTTGGCCACCTTCTGGACGCTGGGTTCGCCGTTCAGTGCAGCGAGCCTCGTGGTTCATCCTTCGCCGCCACACACCGTTCTTCTGCGCAGCTGCCGAGGGTCGTCCCCCAGCGCGCGTCGCTCGAAAACTCCGGAGTCGCTTTGCAGGTCCTTCTCGAGCATGGTCCATGTCTCGTGTCCGCAGAGGACCACCGGGCCTCATTCGCGTTTTGTACATGGTGCATTCGGTGCGGGGTGAGATCTTTTTAGACCGCATGATTTCTTCTGGAGTCCGTATGTAGGCACGGCGTCTACCTGATGATGCGCTCTTCGAATTTCACGAACGACTCGTCTTGTTGTCAGTCAGTAAGGACCGAGGATGGGAAATTCCTTCACCACCTCGAAGGTATCCCTGTCTACCGTGGCATTGTTTCCTAGGCGGATTCGGTCGTGTTCGGTCTGGCATAGTACCCGAACTTTGTTTTCGACGCATGTCACCACCTTTGTTGCTTGCTCGTGCGGGTGTACCGCTCTGCCACTGTTCCACGTCCATGTCGTCCGCAAAAGCACACAAACCGACCAGATTTCCCGTGAAAATCCTGCACCCCGGCTGTTGAGCCCGGCTCATCGCATTACAGCTTCAGAGCGATGTTGAATAGCGAGCATGAGAGTCCGTCACCTTGTCGCAGTCCCCGACAAGATTCGAATGAACTGGATACCCTTACGCAGTTTTGCCCACCATCCATCGTTGCTTTGATGAGTCTGGTCAGCTTCCCAGGAAAGCCGTTTTCAGTGCATAATGCTTTCCAAAGCTCTCGTGCGGTCGATACTGTCGTATACCGCCTCGGAAGTCGACCCAGAACGGAGTTGATGCGTTGGCACCTGGTATTCACGGCATTTCTTGGAGGGTTTGCCTTGCGGTGAAGATCTGGTCCGTTGTCGATCGGTCGTCAATGACGCCGGCTTTGATAACTTCCACGAACTCATTCGTTTGTAGGTGACGAGACGACGGAATATGATCTGGAATAGCACTTTATAGGCGACATTCAGAATTGTGATCGCTCTGAAGTTCTCACATTCAAATGATCGCCGGATTCCAGATCGTGTCTATCATCCGTTGCAAGCAGGTGGCCAACTTTTCTGGGCCCATTTTGATGAGTTCAGTTGCGATCCGTCATGGAGGCTCCCATCATTAACTTCCTCGCGGCAGAGTTTGGATCATTTCACAGAAGCCGTTACGGGATGCACTGACGTAGTCGTTTTCCGGGTTCCTTGGCCACGCTCAGCAGTTCATTTCCTCGCCATTCAGGTGGTCATTGAAGTGCCGCTTTGCCCGAGCCGGCGTT